>VNJV01008847.1:0-82743 GCA_008042635.1 Drosophila nikananu | reverse complement strand
AACTGCATTTTTAATATCCGACCAAAGATTTTCGATGGGAATAAGGTCTGGCGACTGTGCAGGCCACTCCAGAACATGAACTGATTTATGCTGGAACCATTCCTGCTGGTGTGCTTGGGGTCATTGTCCTGTTGGAAGACCCATTTTAGCGGCATATCGTATTCAGCGAAGGATAGCATCATCGTCTCCAAANACTTTACACCGAAAGAAATAATGTAGTAAGCATGAAAAAGCAGATAAATTAAAAATATATAGGAAATTGCCAAATTAAAATCTTTAAAATATGTTTTTTAGACCTACAACCGCGTTTTGTTTAATATTAATTATAAAATATATTTCCTATTAGTTTTTTCTTCCTCCTTTTTTCCCCCTGTGTACGCCTACCTACAAACTTATCCCTTTTCCCGTTGCCAGCTGTGTGAATTATTAAATAAGCAACATGGCGGACAGCAGGGAAATAATGAAATATAAAACCCGAATGTTGCATACTTCTCAGCTGAAGGGATTTCATCTGCTGTATATGTGTGTGGGTGTGGGTGTGTGTGTGCAGGTGTGTGTGTGCAGGTGTGTGTGTTTTGGCCAGGATTTTGTTTTCGGTTAACGCTTCTGCGAACGTTTCCCGGAACGTAATCGGTTCTTGATGGCCAAAAGCTGTCGGTGAGCAGAGATTTGTTTCCCCAAAATTTATGTAGATGCTTAGTGGGGAATTACACTTGGAAAGTTTCCTGAAAGGACGAAGGCAGACCTCTGGGCTCTTTACATTCTCTGGTTATTCAGGGTTTTAGCCCAGCAATAACCTCATTATTAAGTTAACTTTACCCATATTTCAACTGCAAATTAAAGTATTTTACAGTAAAACAAGCTACAATTTATAAATAATTAATAAAATATTAACAATAAGCTTGTATTTACCTACCTAGCATCATTGCACCATTTTCTTTCTTTGATTGATATTTAGAAAATTTAAACCATATATCAACTATAAATTAAAGTAATTTCCTGTACACCCCGCTACAATTAATTAATAATTTATAATATTTATTTTCAGTTGCATATTAAATTTCCCCATCACCCATGCCCCATTTAAATAAAAGAAAAAAAAAGCCATACTTCAACCCAAAATTTAAGAGATGTCCAGTACACCAGTTTTTAAAAATTATTAATTAAATAATTTTGCTTAATACATTTTCCTACCATCATTGCAGTTTTTGTGAAGATCTGTGTTTGTCAACGGAAATGGAAAACATCTAAAGGAAATTTCCTACTACAACACGTACAAATACATAGGTAGTGTAAGTGCAGGAAAATTGTCCAGTTTTCATATAGCCACTCTCCCTCTCTCTCTCTCTTTCTCTCTCTCTCTCTCTCTCTCTAATTAGCCAGGAATTTCCATTTCAATTTAGCATTTTGTCGTCTCTATTGGCAGCACTCAGCTAAAATATTTATAATAAATGCATGTTGCATAACATTATTTTCCTTTTATTTTTATTCACTTTTCGGAGTATCCTGAGAGGGGGGTATCTTTAAGCCTCCCGCCTCCCGCCTGCCTGCACCCACCTCCCGTCCTTACATACAAAATAAATAATTTCATTTGACTTGCAAATGCTGGCTGATGCCACGCAATGGCAATGGCAGCCACTCTCTCAGCTGAGACCCTCACCGTATCCCCCCAGAGCTCCTTGGCTCGTCCCCTCCTCAGCCGGGACCATGATGCCAGGCATCAGCTATATAGCCGTACTCAGTCGTAGCCATAGCTCCCCCAGTAACCGGGCCAAAAGGAAAACAATGCCAAGAACAGTGCAAACAAAATGGTAGCAGCAACGCATATGAATGGAAGCAACAACAGCACAGCACAGCACAAGCACAGGCTAAAGCAGAAGGGGTTTTGAGGCTCAACTCCGCAGACAAGTAGCAGCCGAAATGCCCTTTTTCTATTTTATTTTGGAATAAAACAAGTACTCAGAAGGGAGTGGGGAAAATGGCACTTCAAACACCCACTTAAATCATTATTTACTACATACACAATTAGTTACTAAAGTATCAGTTTTAAGATGGAGATTATTTTTAGCATAGAAAAAAATATATTTAATCACATTGGTCACGAATTTTTTACTTTAAGCAAGTAATATAGTATTAAAACACTTTTACTATAAATTTTAAACTTAAAAAATGGTTACGCTACATTCTGAAGTACAACATCAGCTTCCTAAATTTTTGTGTTATGAGGATTTTTTAAAGGTAAATTTTCGTGTTTAGTAAAAAATATGGTCCCAGTAAATGCATACATTTCTTTACCTTAACAATGACAAAGTGAATGTAGTAGCGCATGCCGCACTTCCCTACAATTTTCCTTGCCTTCGCCGCCTCGCTCTCAAGTGCAACACACTCAAAAGCCTTGCCCACTTACGGCGTTGCCTACTTTTAGGCCACAGTGCCATAAAGGAGAGCGTTTTAAAAACGCTAAGAAACTAGCTAGCAAACTAACTAGCGTGCGTGAAGAAACGCTAAGAAATAACACAAGTCAACCAAATTAATTCATTTTTAAACTTTAAAATGTTGTATTAATTTTTATACCCTTGCAGGGTATTATAATTTTAGTCAGAAGTTTGCAACGCAGTAAAGGAGCCTTGTCCGTCTGTCTTTCATCCATTTCCAATGATCTAACTGTAAGCTGCAAAGGTACACAAACTTCGCTGTGCCGAAGTTAGCTTCCTTTCTAAAAATCGCTAACACTTTAAAGGGTTTTTTGGCTTAAACTCAACCGATTTCAGTCTGGTTTCGTTTTTTCTTCTTAGTTTTCCAGGAGAACTTTTCTGCATTCAAACCTCGATAACTAATTTTTGGTCCATTTTTGTCAATTTTGACGATGGAACCCCTTACATTTTTTTGGCTTAAAAATCGAGAACACCTTAAAGGGTTTTTTGATCATAACTCGACTTAAACTCAACCGATTTCAGTCTGGTTTGGTTTTTTCTTCTTAGTTTTTATAGGATAACTTTTCTGCATTCAAAACTCGATTTCTAATTTTTTGAACATTTTTTAAAATGTGTACATTTTTTGCTTCCTTTCTTGTTTTTTATAAAATATAAGTAACCCATCACTGGTGACTTTCTTACCCATTCTCAATCGAATTATTAGCTTCATTATTTTGTTACATGTTAGCTGGTGAAATTACCAAGAGCATGAGCAAATGTAAGCCCGAGGCAAGCGCTCTTAATGCATTTTCAATACATATGCATTAAAAATTAATTAACGCCACCTCATCGCCGCCGCTGGTAGCCTGGAGTAATGTCATTTTAATTTGATATTTACAACAGTGTTCGCCTGAGGGAGGGGAGGAATGTTTACATGACGACACCCCCCCCAACTGTTTGCATTCGATATATATTTTTAATGTAATTAACGCACCGAACATTAACAATAACAAAAGTGTCGACTGAGCAGAATAAAAAAAAAAGGAAGGGAAGAGAGAAAAGGAAAGTAAAGGCGATAAAAAACGCAGCCAAAACGCAAGCTTTTAATTAGTTGCGCGCCAAGGCAACGCCGCCGCATCAAGTCAGCAACTTTTTAATGAAGCGCCCACACACTGCGAACAGGAAAATAGACGGTGCATTTCCCATTTCCATTTCCATGCCCATTCCCACTAAATGCTGACCACGATGATCTGTCCAAGGCTGGCGGTGGAAATCGGCGCAAGGCAACTGCATCGCAGCATCCTCATCTTCAGGCGAATAATACGCTCAAGCTGACATTTCTGCAGCCCAAGATAAATGTGAGAGAGCGAGAGAAAGTCGTGTGGGTGCAATGCAATGGTAGGATAATTAGATGGTCACGCGAAAAAGGGCAAAGCTCACAGGACGTTGTGTGAATACTCTTGAAAATAATTACAAGGAAATCATGATAGAGAAGTTAGAAGATGAATAACTATTAAAATCGACCAACAAATGTTTGTAGAACGGCAATAAAACCTCTACAAAAGAAAGGACATACACTCAACCGTCCAAGAAACTTTAAAAGATGAAAATAATGTGAAACCCAAAGAACTTTGGAAAAATTGGTTATATTAAATAAATATAATTTGCAAGAAAATGTCTAAAACACTTTACTTGACACCCTGACGGCACTGGCAACCCTGCTAAAATACTTTAGAAACAACGATAGTTAAGGAACAATATTAAATAACCATAATAAAAACTAAAAAATTTCAATTAAAACACTAAACCCAAGTTATTAATTCGGCAATGTGGGAAAATGATGATGAAAATGATTCACTGCTTCACTTGTTGACCTGACAACCCTGCGACAAGCGCAAACACTTTGCGGACAGCGGGAAAAGTTGAAAGCTCCAAGGATTCAGCCATTAGAGCGCGTGGCAACCCTAATGCATTCTGAAGTATTTGCGGTTCACTTTCGGCGGGATGTCGCATTCGTCAGCGTCAACTTAACACCATTCCCCCGTATTCCCCTGATCCCATACAATTCTCCGCGATTCTCCGTCTGCGGCGTATTCTCGCCGCTCTTGGCCCTGCCCGGCGTTATCCTTATCCTTGCCACTGAGGCGCTGTTATCCTGACTGTCATATTTGTGGCTCAAGTGCAGCACTTTGTTATTTTTAGCGTCGTCTTCGTCGCCCTCGTCGTCAACGTCTTAGCCCCCATGGGCGCCCCACCATTTCAGCCTTTATTTCCCCATCCGTTTACGGCGCCTTTTGTCACCCGCCAACTTTCCCGTTCATCTTTGGTCGTGGTTTTGTGTTTATTGACGACGCAGCAAAATTGATGATGCAAATATTTGTAGCCAGCATTGTGTTGTGCAGGTCTCTTCCCTTCAACTAAAGAAAAAAAAAAAAAACTACAAAGCACTTGAAATATGTAGTTCTAAAAAGTGCAGAATGATTGAAATTAAAGAGTGGGGGCTTTTTTATACAAATTTAAGGAGGGTTTAAATGAATAGATTATAAAATTGGTTTTAAAAACTATATTTCTTGCCTTACATTAATATTTTAATAAAGTTTAAGCAAAGCTCTATGGGGAATGATCGAAAATATGGATAAATATAAACTTGAAGTAGAAAATTTGTATATAAATCGATATTTTAGCATTGTTATAAACAGAAGATATCGATAAATTTTTATTTAAAATGGAAAATTTATGTTTAGCTCGATATTTCAGCATTGCGGTAGTGATGGCAAAATATATCGATAAAAACAAACTTAAAAACGTATATCGTTATATTAATCTATATATACATAAATGTTTTCAATTAGTATAAATGGTATCTCGTTCGATATTCTATTTTTATATCGCACCACTTTTAATATGTACGTTTTCAAAGTATTTTTTAAAAATCCTTTAAATAAGTTTTCGATAAAAACGATATTTCAACGTTAAATACAATATTTCCCGATATTTATATATATTTCGATTTATCAAATTTTTCAATATTTTCTCTAACCTCTTTATCATATAGGAGTTTTCATAAAAATATACCTGCCCCGTATACTCTTCAGTTTATATAATTTAATACCTTAATTTACCAATTTGTATCATTATTTCAATACGTTTTGAACCCTTTTCTTTTGTGTTGTGTATCTCCATCTCCCCCATTTGCAGTTATTGCACTTTGTCCGTTTGGCTTTGGTTGTTGTGATTAACAAGTAAGCTCGTGGCTTTCAATGCCTTTACCCCAGGACTCACGCTCCCCCCAGTGTCTGTCTTATTTTCAGTCTCAGTTGAGGACTCTGTCGAAGTCTCAGTCTCAGTCCCAGTCTCCGTCCCAGTCTCCGTCCCAGTTTCAGTCGCAGTCTCAGTCTCAGCTCCAGACAGTGGCAGCAGGAGAAACAAATACAAAATCAACAATAAAAACAAAAAGCAGAAGTCTGCTGGGGCAACTTGGTAGCACACTGTAGTATACACTAAGCCCTGTCTTGGCTCTTAATTCTATTTGCAATGGGCAATACCAAATGGACCTCCTTTTTGGAAGGACACAATGGTTTAAATAATAAACACTCTTAAAGATTGCCGGCTAATTGGACGGGATTTTAGGTTTGTTTACCAATTTCTGTTGATAACTGGGATTAGCTTTATTCATTTACACGAGGGAAATCCCTTAAATATATTGTGAAAACTAAACAATGCATTGAAATTGCAAGTAATCTTGTTTTAATAATTTAATATTTATGATGTTTATTGGTAATCTAACAGCCCTTAAATATTTATTATTATAATCAATTTCATCAAAAGACTTTAAATTAATATTGTAATTAAATTTCGCAAAGAGATTTTTCCCAAATTTTATTTTAGAAACACTAAAAACTTGGGAAAAAACTAAGAAAACTACGCTTTAAATATGTAAATATACAAAAGATATATGACCTTTTATTTTTAAAGACCCACAATTGCAATTCTCGCCACAAAATATTTGTTCCAGTTCGATTTTCTATTTTGATTCGGCAATTATTCAGCGATTTATTCCCCCAGAACGAACACATTTCGGCAGCTTTTGGCAGCGATTTAATTGTTCGATTTTGTTATGCCTTATTATTGATCCAATAACAATTAATGCCGCCCCCAAGACGTCACACAGTTTGCGCGCCGCCCTCAATCAGTTTTTCCCCCATTTTCATCATCATCATCATCATCATCATCATCATCATCGTCATCATCAGCAATCCATCCACCCGTCCATCCAGCCATCCGTCCATCCATCATCCATCAGCTAGCCGCAATCGAAGCGATCTGTCTGCATTGTTTCCCCTAAAAATAAACATCTTCCCTCCGAACGTGATCTTTTAAGAGTCCCCCCGCATATAACACGGTACAAAATGTTTTGCATTTTGTGTTTATCTATCTCTCGGATAGAAGATATATATATATATATATATATATTTATATATGTATTTCTTTCTCTCTCGGATCGGTCTAATCACGTCACAAAATTTAAACACCTGGCGACGACGGCGGCAACGAGCTTTGCGACCAATTTTCACACTTTTATTTTCTACATTTAGCTTATTTTCAAAATTGAATTTCAATTTTATGCCCTGCAGTTGAGTTGCCGTTGAATGTTTGATTTATTAATTGGATTTATAGAAATATGTATACATATTTGCTGCAGCTATGTAAGTCATTACTCTGTCACATTTGTTTAAAGTAATATGTTTTCATTAAAAAAAAAAAAATACAAAATTAATAAAGTGAAGTGCATACCTTCCCTAGATATATTTTATAATTATTTTAACATTCCCAGCTATATTTTATAATTGTATTTAAATTCTCAGCTCTATTTCATACTTGTTTTTAAACTCCCAGCTGGATTTACAGGCTCTTCGAATTTTTGATTAATTTTCTTTTTATATTATGTATTGATTTGTCATTGTTGCTTAAGCTTTAAGCTAAAAGAAGATTTGCTTTTGCTTAATATTTAATTAGATCTTGGTCACTGAAGCGTTTTGGCAAATTTTCGTGGTTTCTAAATTTTTGGATTTTTCTCACAAAGAAAAACGAGGTACGAGCGAGCAATTTTCATGCCAATTTATTGAGCGTGCGAAGATTAAAGGCAACAAGTTCTCACACAAATCTCACTGCAATTTTCCCTCTCTCTCGGGCAGAGTTCTACCTCTTTCTCTCTCTCTCTCTTAGCACACATTTGTATATGTTAATTAATGTTAATTTTAACACGCATGGGCATTTCGGCAATTTAATAGACCCCAGGAGTCATTAAAGCCATTTAACTACATAAACTAACGATTACAAACTGTGCAAATCGCAACAGTCAAAAGGTGAGGCATTAAGGAAGTCAAAATCTAAATGGGCTAAGGATATTTATGATTATATGTCGAAAGATTAATTAAATAGGAGATAGGAGAGGCAAACAAATATTTCCGAATCGTATGTGCTTTTTTGTTCTATATTCCTACCTAGTTTATAATATATTTATTATTATTTGAATTCGTTTAATGATTATTTTACACTCTCTTCTCAGCAGGATGGCAGAATTTAATCAAAATAATTTACTAACCAGAGCCTAGGGACATTAAAAATGTATATTTAAGGCCCACACACACAACCAAAAATGCAATCAAAGTTGCTGCAAGATAAATATGGCGCCAACGCAAAGCAACTGCACTTTGTCAACTTTCGAGTCTTTTAATTAGCAAAAGTTGCCGTCGGCAAGATTTGCAACCTTGCAACTTTCTCGATTCGGTTGCAGCAGATATTCAATTTGCCATTTTGCCCCCACAAAGAGCAGATAAAGATCAACATTCGAACCAAGTTGGTTGGCGGGGCACAAAAAAGCCATTAAACAAGCATAAATCAGGGCACAAGTTGACAGGCGAGCATAAAAACATAGCTACAGATATACTAATACACATAGATACATTAGATACATGGCTAAAAAAGATACTTGGATACATCGAATGCGTACTTGTATGCAAATGCCCATTGATCCATCTGGGCATCTATAAATTTTCATTGAGAGCCCGCCAAGTGCCACTCATAATCATTAATTTGCATAACTTTTTGTGTGCGGCGTGCAACATGTCGTATGAGCAATGCGGTCATCGCCCCGAAAACATAAAAATAAGACAAATAACAACAACAACTACACCCACATCATCATTATTATCAACATGACGCCCCCGAATGTTACACACATTAAAATAAAAAGCACATTTGTCATTCTTGTTCGCTTTTTTTTTTGTTTGCTCTTGGCATTGACACTGGCCCTGGCCATGGCCCCACAGTTTTTCACTCAGTTTTTCACACAGTTTTTCGTGTACCCGCCGCCGGTTTTTCATCTGCCAAATATTATAGGCATTTATTGTGCAATAAAAAAGATACAAATTGAAATTGAACACTTCAGCTAAGGGGGATCTATTGATACTTGATATATTCTGTTGGTATTTATAAATAGATAAAGGTATTTAAAGACTAGTTAAGGATGTTTATCGAGAGGGAAATTTAATAATTATATATCGACAAAAAATATCGTATTCAAAATATTGATAGATTCGATATACCAAAAATATAAATATCAAAATATATTGCATTCAATGTTAACATTCATATTAGCAATATTTTCAATAATTTATTTAATTTATTTCCCAATCTAGATTGTATTGAAAATATTGAAATATTTTTTTTATTGCGCTTGAAATTATCTTCATTATCTTAAAAAGGTGTTTCATTTCATAAATGGTTTATATATAAATGTTTTAAATTTTAAATAAATCCTTTAACCTTAATATATCGATATTATCGTAAATTTATTTCAGATTAATATTATATCGAAAATATCATTGTTTAATATATAGATATTTTAAATATCGAATAATATATAATTTATCGTTAAAAAACTAAATTGTATAATAAATATACGAACATTTTTATTTACTTTATTAGTATTGTGTATTTTATTATTATTTATTATTTCTATTTAAAGCTTTTTCAAAAAGTATAATATTTTTTTTGTATTAATCCAATTAGTCCGATGTTTCTCGATTTATTTCTTATGCAGTGCAACAAGGCCCTTGTAATAATATGCATTACAATATCGTATCGTCAAATGTTGATACAGTATCGACTGCCATAGTCCTATTTACTAATTCTAGTTCCTTTGAAACACTCTGTATATATTATATATTATTTCTATTAAATAAATAAATTCACTTGCAAACAAAGGAATACAAAATCTAATACAACAATATCTTTTACGATCAAAATTAAATTAAAACACACACTCCAAGCATAGTTTTTATGTCTCGCAATCAAATGAAATGCCTTGTATATCAACTATTTACGGTTCCCATGACGAAAACAAAAAACCCAGCCAAATATTGCGACAGATACAAAAAGAGCAACACGAAATAATAGGCGAGGAGGGAGCGAGTTCAATGTCTCGTAAATCTTTCTCGTTTTATACGCGACGGCCACCCACTGAGACGGGAAAAAATAAAGCAGAAATAAAACAAAAACAGGCCCCGGCAGCGGGCACGCCCCCTTTGTTAGCCAGGCCCTAATAGTGGCCGATAGAACAAGTGCAAAAAGTAAGCACAGCAACGGGCACAGCAGTCGCAGCTGTCCCACAGTTAGCGCCCAATGATGGATGGCCGAAACCGAAGAAATTTCTAGGGCCAACGGCAAAAAATAAACCCAAAAACGGAGCCAAAAGCGAAACAAATTTGTGATGACATCCGAAAAGGACTCTCCGAACGGAGAGGGGAGGCGAGAGCGAGTGTGAATAAGCTTTAGCCTATTTATGAGCGATATTGGAGAGACTGCTGTCCAGATTTATGGAACCAGGGCCATCCATCGTCATGGCTGCTGGTGCACAGGGAGAAACGGGAGAGGATATAGCCGTACAAAATCGAATCTTTTCATTTTTATATAAATAGAAAAAAAAAAATAATTTTACCTAACAACAGAATGATTATTATTTTCAAGATTAAATAGGTGTAATATTTTATAAACCAATTACTAAAAAAAAATGTGTCTAAAAGTATGCAATGATACTTTTTGAGTTGAAAATTCAGCATACATTTTTGTACGTTGCATACTTTTAGACTCCTTTAAAGATTTGGAAAAAACCCTAATTTTTTATAGAGTTATTAAAATAAATACCAGATATAAACATATGTATATATAATTCCCGACTTTCTGGCCCAAAGTGCACCCACTATCCTTCACATGGAAAACCCAACCGAATTGCATTTTCCAACTGTCCTTGATGGAACTGAAATGCGACTATTCCGGCTGCAACTTGAATGGCCTGTTGACTCGGAAAACGGGGGCAAGATCTTTCCCATTTCCCCATACAGCTCTAGCCTCAAGGGTCTCTCTCTCCAACTAAAAAGTAAAAAATAAATACAAGAAAAAAAGATACAAAATAATTACAAAGTAAAGAGTTCAGGCAAGCGACGAGAAGAAGTTCTGCGAAATCTATTGAACAAGTTTTGTCCGGGAAAATTGCAGCTGCATCAATATGAATATTCATTGAAAAAGTTTTTCAGCGAAGAAGTGCCAGCGCGAGGGTCCAGGGTTATTTAAACATTTTTTTCTTAACGGATTTCAGGGAAAAACACAATTAATTAGGGCTATGCATAATTAATACTAACATCAACTTGATTGGTTTTAAGAAAAACTAATAAGTGAAAATGTGAATTCAAAAATGTAAAGGCTAGAATTCAAGCTGAGCTTAGAGCAAGTTTCAACAAAATGTTGTTACAAACTCCGAGTAATCTAAATAGATATTTATTTAAATATCATTTTCAAGAGCAGTTGGCAATTTCTTGTTGCTAATTCAAGTAAATTGCAGTGGAAAATGCATTACCATTACCAACTGCCGCCTAATGCCGACTAATTAGCAAAGTTTCAGGGCTCGCAACACGAGTGCCTCTGCAGGCGGCAGGGGGTGTGGTCAAGGCCGGGAAAGCCAAGAAATGCGAGCTGGAAAAGCGGCAGGAAAAATACAGAACACAGAATACGAAATACGGAATATATAGAGGAAACGGAACAGCAGAATGCCGTCTTATCTGGCTAAGCAGTTTATATGCAAATTTTATGAGCTGTCAACGTGGCCAAGTGTCTCGTCGTGTGCTTAAGCCCCATAGAATGGGGGCCAAAAAGGAGACGCCACTGCGTTGGACATCAAGGGTTAAGCCGAGGAGCAAAAGGACTTGTTCTTGGACTGGACCAAGCACTGCATGTACAGTGGTGGTTGCATTAAATAGTGACAGCTTCATGAAAGGCAATTGATTGTTTAGTTTTTATTGATTAGTAATTAATATAACAATTCGTATTCCACTTATATCGATAATATATTTATATTGAACTTGTCCGCTTATGTGAATTAAAAAAAAAAATAAAAATCAATCGGAAAATTAAATTTATTTGCATTTGTCGTATATTTTTTCCATAAATCGATTCGAGTATTAAATGCATTTTTCTCATATTATAAACCCTTTATTATTTATTAATTAACCCTTTCTTCAATATGATATCGAGTGGAAAATACTTCAAATAATCTGTTATTCGATAGCATCTGTATTATAATATTTAAATCGATATTTTTCAATATCTTAAATATATAAATTAAATTATACAATATTTTCAAAGTAAATAAATACATTAAATGGCATTATTAAATAAGTATCACTGCTTTACAATTTAATAGATATATTTCGATTTTTTCAAATATTTATGTATTTAAATTTGTAGTATTATTTTTACATTAATAATATATAAATTAATTTAAAATATTTTCGATTTGATATTAAGCTCAATAGTATTTTACTATTATTTATATCTGATTTTTGCTTTTGATAGACTTTTCTTTTTTTGTATTTGTATTATTTACGAATGTTATTTTTAGTTAACATAAATTTAGAATTCAAAAAAATAAAATTTAAATTTATCTTTACTTAGAGGCTTATTTTGTTGACCCGTGCTGTGCTTGGACCAACACTTCTACTTCAATTATTCATGCCATCCGACGAAGGTCAAGTGTGCCAGTGTGTGGACGTGTGGATGTGGCCATGCAATTAAGACCCCTGTGCACGACACAACAACAACAACAAGGAGAGAAAAGGAGCCAAAGACAGGACACGGGACACATGTGCATATAAATTGCTTTGATGAAAATATATGCAGAAATCTCGACATATTCCCGCATTTCGCACCGAGCCGGCAGATGCTGCCATTTTTACCTTCCAACTTTTCGAATCGCACAAAAGATTTTTCCGAACACTCTGTCCCAACCCTCACTCCCATTTTCCATTCCCCATTCCCCATCTCACATTTCCATTCATCCATCATTTCGTTTATGCCATTTTCATTTGGATTTTCATGCGTGAAAATCTGTTGCCGGTGGTAACAAATAAAAATGAAAACAACTTAAAGATGTTTATTGCTCAATTGTGTTCTCTTTTATGTGGAAAAAGATTTGCCCAAACGAAATGGCATCTTTAAAATGTGAAATCAAAAGCCATATTCTCTAAAACTTGTATGAATAATATTTGGTTAAATTATAAAGGCTTAATTTACTTAATTTTATGGTGAGAAAGGCGGGAATCGGTTTTATAAACAAGATGGCCAGGCCATAAACTTGGCTAAAAGTGTATCATTTTTTTTTTTTTTTTGCAGTTTCTGATTAGCTGCTGATTCGATTTTGCAGTCGAAAAGTTTTCCAGCTCATAACTTGTGTTACAAACTCACAGCTGGCCAAGCAAAAATCTCCTGGTAATGCATCGAAAAGGCAAATAATTAAATTTTCAGGAAGTGCCCAGCCAAAAACCTACTATATCAAGTTTATAATTAAATTTGTAAAATATGAGGGCAGAAAGATGAACTGAACTGAACTGAAAGTATTCACAGTTTGCCTAATTGCCTGACATAAATATATTGAAATGTTTTGGAGTATAGTTTTAGTTAAATAACTGATTTTTAGTTGTGCTAATTAATAAAGCAAAATTTGTGATAGAAAATAATTAAATCTAATGATTAATAATCCCTTCAGTAAATATTATTTAAATAGAAGCCAGCCTAGTTGGTCATTAATAGTTTTTCCCAGGGCATGTCAATGACTCTGCGGTGTAAATAAAAGTAAACATAAAATCGGTCTCTGTTGCGATGTTACTTTTTCTATATAATATATATACATTTTTCCCACTGCAGTTTGTCAAATTTCTGTGGCTTTTGTGTTTGCCTACACAAACCCCATAAAAGTTGACAGCTGTCGACAGGGAAATTAAAGCCATACACCCGACAAAGCCAGCTTTTCCCCAAGGACTCGTTTCGTTGCAGGGGCGGGAATTTATTTAGTTGACTTGCCAAATAAATGTTTTGCAGTTTTAACAATGTTTGGCAATCGTTTACTCACTTCAATCAATGGCAAATTGCAGTCAAGATTCGAAATGCAGCGTGCACATGGCGTATGCGTAATCTGGTGAAGTGGCAACCAGATCCTTTGCCCCGTTTCCGTTTCCGCTTGGTGTTGCTTGATTCCTTGTACCGATTTTCCCCATATATATGTATATATGTATATAGCCCCATACGTCCTCCACCTTGTCGAATTTATCTTTGGCAGGACAAACACACACACACAGTAGCAACACTTTTGTATGCAAATATATCAGACGTCGCCCTCACGTTGGCAGTTAAGCACATGTGCCATGTCGGTCCCACTTTCGCTTCGTGCCAGGACTCCATAGCCACCGGGATGCCCCATACCTTTGGGGGTTTCCCGGCCCCCTTCCGGATGTGTCTTTTGGCTTGGCGGGGGAAACAGTGAGTTTGAATGGCAGAAAATCGAAGAGGAGTTTTATTTTTTAATTGAGAAATTAATTGTTTCTAAAGAAATCTTCAGATTTAAATATAAAATTCTAGGAAATGTTATTTAGTTCTTGGAAGCTCGATTTCAGTTAGTCTTAGCATTTAATTATTAAATTTAATACCTTCCAACTAATTTCTTTTAAATCCTTTAATGCCAAAGTCCCCTCTTTCGCGCAATTACTTTAAATTTAAACGACCTTCTTTCTTGACAATGCATGATTAATGGCTTTGGACCCACTGTGCAGGGTGCACCAGTGGGCGCCATAAAGCGCACAAGTGCCAAATTGCTTAGGCAAACTACGTTAGTTATTGCGGACAACGGTTGCTACTTGGTTACTTCGATTCCAAAGCCAGACTACACTTGAAAATTAAATCAAAAAATACACAAATCAGCCTGCTTCTTGAATAACTTCTTAAACATGTGAAAATTAATTATAGAAGCGTTATGATTAACAACCAAAATGCTTTAAAATTAAACTCAAACTTTTTAAGGAATTCATCTAGTGTTGGCTAGTGTATTACCACATTTTATGTGGCTCTTGCTATGGCCTGTTAGGGCCTCATAACTGGCTCTCTGCTGCGCATCGAGCATACGCCATGTGTGCCGGCGCCTTGACAAGAACATAAATAGCCCCCCAAAAAATATGGGGTTCGCAATGGATGGTCTGGTTGGTATGGATATGGCCAAATGCCCGAATGTTTACCCACCGACAACTGTCAGTTGGCTCTGTCCGAGTGTCTGTCCGAGGGAAGCACCCAAACAATAGATAAACACAGGAAAAACCCGACGTCTTTCGGTCCCTCTGACAGGCTAAAAGCTCAGCAGGAGCAATCACTTAACTCTTGCCCCCCTTACCCTTCAGTTTTCCCCGCTTCCAAGCTTCAAGCTTCTTGCTTGTTCACCTGCAACGCCAAAAACTTCAGCTTTCCATATCAAAAACAACAACAAGGAAGGAACGAAAAGCAAGGATGTATACTTAAACCCATTCAAATTCGAGTAAATCACCTGGCAGGATGTATGCTGCACAGGTGTGTATTTCGTAGAATACCCAAGTTTCTCCATTAAATAGGTTAAAGAGTTGCAATTGACTCGAAATTAATTTGTGGGGGGGAAAAGCATCTCCTGAGGGTATTACCTATCCAATGGCAGCGACTACACATTTCGGGGGAAATCCCCCCATTAAATTCCTGCAGGGTCGCTGATAATGATGCAAAGTCAGATCTTTCACATCGCAGCAAACATTGTTTTCCACTTAAAACGCCATCAGGTTTCGGTGGGAGTCTCTCTATGCTCTGTGATATTTTCCATCAAAATATTTATTTTGCCAAATGCCTCCAAAGCCATGTTATCAATGCACACCGCCCCCTCAAACCCCTAGCCCTCCATCGATGGGAAATGATTGATGGCATAGACAAAAAAAAAAAAAAGGTTCATAAATTAACCGGAAAAGCGGCGTGAAAAATATGATAAATTCTTTTATTTCTATTAATTAAAACACAGCTTGCACTCCTTTTTTCGAAGTTTATTTGGGTTTGATTGAGGGATTTTTTTACTTTTCCTTTCTTTCTTTCTTCCTTTCTCTTTTTTTTTGTATTCCTATTCTTTGGTTTTTCAATTTTTAGGTGTATTTTTATTGGTTTTTATATGCAAATCTCATGGAAAGTAATGCAGAGGCACAACATAAAAATTTATGAATGCTTGAATCAAATATTTAATATGTAAAAAATTATGTTTAGAGAGAGAAATCTTATTCTTTTCAGCAAAATAAAATACAGAAAATATTTTGCAAAAAAATGCTATATATATAAAAAATGTTTACCTTGCCCGTTACTTCTCGGCCTAATTTTTCAAATTTTAACGTTTTAATAACTTATAGTATTAAAAATAAATCCAATGTTCCTTACAAAAAATCAACATACAAGTTCTCCTCATTTTGAAGTTTCTGAAACTTTTAAAACAATTTTTTAATAAATGAAAAACACCGAATAGAGGCAACAGATTTTTCGGGGAAACACAAATATTTCAATTATTTCCGCGCTCCTTGAACTTTCTCATGCGAGTAGATAGCCAGTCCGCGGTTTTTGTCGAAATTTGTATGCTCGATTTTTTGTATCAGCCTCTGGATGCATTCAAAAGTCAGAATACAAGCCCCATGTTCCACTCAAGCCAAGCCACAAAAACAAATGAAAACAAACCAAAAAAAAGAAATTGAGGAAGCAAATTAAAAAAAAAAGAAGGAAAAACCAAATAAGGAAACACAAATGCCACGTATACGCCACGTTGGCTGGCGTTTTCCTGCTGCAAGAAGGGGAAATCAAAGATTGCCGGCCACACACACACACCACATGCACCACACATACCTTACACACACTCACACCGCACACACCACCGCTTTCCTTTTTGGCCCATTTCACGCTCTTATATCAGAGAAAAAAGCCGGCAGGGATCCGCTTCGGCGGTCACGCGCCAATACAAGCGCTGCAACTAGCTCTCATGCAGTTGCTTAAACGCAGCGATTAGCAAAAGGACACGTACGAAGGATGCTCACGGATGGCTGCACTGGGAGAAGCAGGAAGCGGAAAGAAGGGAGAAAATATACAGAAAATAGAGGAAAATTCCAGAGAATTTACCCTATGTAAAGCATTTCGTGGGGTTGCAAGGAGTAAACAAAATACTCCTGCACTCAAGTTGAGATATTTAAATCCATTTTCAGCTATCAACCAAAAATCAAGAACTATATCCTCTCCCATTCTTTTTTTTACTGTGCACCCCTGGGAGTTTTGTGTTTTGTGCGATTGCGGCAACAAGTTCGGTTAACGAGGCCGGTCGACAAGGGGCCCAAATCCTGAGCCGGAGTGGCCTCGCCTCGCCTTGCCACTCTTGTGGCCAGCAATTTACAATGGCATCGTTTAATACAATTGCACACGCGGCGTATGCGTAACGAGTTTGCTTCGACGACTCGAATTTATGGGGAGACATCAAAAATAAAAAAGAAAAGAGAAGGGAATGTTGTGTGTAAATGTATATTGCCATCGCGGCTAATGCGCAAAAATCGTAGACAATTTTTCATTAAATCATCTCATTGGCACAACGCAGACAAGAGCAGGAAGAGCAGGAGCGCGGTTCCAGGCCAAAGGAGCAAGACAATGAAAATGTTGGTAATTGAATTTACAAAGAATGGCACAAGGAATGGAATAAAGAATGGAAATTTTTTGTTTTACAATGAAAGAGCAATGCCAGAGTCAAGGACAGGCTTCATAAAAAATGTTTGAAGATTGTTGAAGAAAGTTTTTCTAAAACTCTAAAATTTAAACACAAAATTCTACACTAACTGCAAATAAATTCTATTTGAATTTGGTATATATGAAATATATATTTTTTTATAATATAATTGAACTGTTTTTGACACCATCTCTATAAACCTCTATAGTTTCTGAATTCTAATTTGATTTTATATATAACAAAATATATTCAACTGGTTTATTGTAATACAAATATTTTATAATTTCTTTTTTTTTAACCTTATTTTCATTAATAAATTTATTTCCTTTTCCACATCTATATTCCCATTCATATATAAGGTATTCAAAGATTTAAATTTAAGTTCCAGGAAACTCGAAATAAAACCTAAATAAAACGAATAAAAGCAATTCTAGAAAATTCCAAAATTAGCTTCAAATACTTTATTTTATTGGCAGATTCCAAGAAATATGTATATTGAACAATCACCGATATTGGCAACCAATTGAGAATACTGGAAACAGAGACATATTTTTTGAAAAACTTAAAAACAAAAACCCGACAACAATATCAAAACACACACACAAAAAACACTCATTCACGAAATTCATCAACAATTCCACAGAATTTATATCATTTTTGTTCGTTTTTTGCCTTATTGTTTTAATGCCAATTAATGTTTTTTAATTTCTGGAATAAATAAGTTTATATTTACCGTTTTTTTTTTTTAATGGAACGCACTTTTCAGTCGTTCGAATCCAATGAGAATTTCGTGCACATTTTTTTGCGTTTACACGGCAGCAGTTCTGTTCTTCAAAAAATGAGTTTTTTAGTTTTCGAAAATGAATTTGTTTGTCTTTGTTTTGGTATTACTTTGATACTTTCTTTTTGAAATATATAATTTCTTTGTTTATATATTTTTTGTAGTTTATTTATACAAGTTAATAATATAGCTTGGAGGTGGCACAACACTTAGAAGCACAAACAAAAAAAGGAGTTGCTTAAATTATTTGAATACTTTGTATGTTTTTTGTTTACTGTTTTCTTTTTTTGTGTGTTTTCTTATTATGTTTTGTTTATTTTTTATGTTTTTGTTTTGTTCGGTTTTTTCTGGTTCTGGCTTAGGATGTTTATGTTTCTGCGATGTAGAGTTGAAGAACTGAGAGCTCCTGAGAGTTGGTTTCTGTGGCTTCGCTGGCTTGCTGCTCCTCTGGCACAACTCGCCTCGACGTTCAAATGAAACTAATGCCAAGCCGAGTCCGTCGAAGGAATATAAACTGTGAACCGTTAGGCGGCGGGAGCGAGCGATAGGGCGGCACTTCGGCTCTTTGCCGAGCAGGGCCGAAGTGCGGCAAAACACCTGTAAGCAGCCATCGCGAATGCCGGCGGAGAGTGTGAGCGACAGAGAGAGGGCGAGAGAGAAAGAGCCGCAGAGAAGGAGAGAGAGACAGGGCGAGAGCATAAGAAGCCGTATCACACTGCGGCACTTTCACTCGCTCTCGCTCTCTCTCTGTTGCTCCCTTTTCCCTCCTTCCCACTCTCTCTCTCTCTCTCTGTCTCTCTCTGGCTCTTGCTCCTTGCTCGCCTCCCAGTCTTTCTCCCGCTTTCCACTCACTCACTCTTTTCTTCGGAAGCGGAAGGAAACTCAACAGTTGGCACATTACGCCGTGCAAGTGGGAATGAGAGGGGAGATCGTTGGGGGAGGGTAGCGGGGGGAAAATCGGACGAAAATCGAGGGAAAAGCGCTACTGATTGTTGTCGTTGTTTCTTGCCATTAAATTTATGACAATCATTTGTTTGGTGTTTTAACTTAAAACAAAGTCAAACAAACAGAAGCCACAAGTGCCGAAAAACTATCGATGACTATTGTAGGAGATTACGCAAATAGCATCGTTAAATGTAATCGTTACTCATTGATATTTGTTAACTCAATTTAAATAAATTAAGTGCTTAATAAATAGTTTTTAAGTAACCCTGAAATGTACACATATAATTGATGGTCTTTATATAATATTAGCTTTATTTAAAAACAAATCTAGTATTTTTGGTTTTAATTACAAGCACTGACTTTAATAAAGTTAAAAAATCATCATATGTACATATATATCGATAACGTTACCTATTAATATTTTTCCAAAAGGTCAATAGGTATTTTAAAAAAAATTTAAGAAAAGAACAGATCGCAAAAAGCTGTATAGAAATCATCCGTCTCGTCCTCCTCGTCGACCTCGTTGAGTAATTTCTTCAGTTTTCGCAACAGATCCGTGTCCTTGCGCAGGGACTCCACCACCCTTTGAGCCGTAAAGTTGCCGTTCAGCAAGCCCAATTTTCTGAGGACACGCACCACTCGCTTCTCTTCGGGAGTAAGTTTGATTCGCTTCTGAGACATTTGACGGAGAAGCCCCTCCTGGAAGATGGGCTTTTGAAGGTCCAATTTGGGGGCACCACCATGGACCAGAGCATGGCTCTGGATAAGGTCCTTGTGAGCCGGTCCTGAACTGGATGAATTATCCCGAACTGGGTTATTATCCTGGGCCCACACAGAGGCAGTGAGGAAAGCCAGAAACCCAATGAGCGTTAGGTAAGACATTTCGAAAACTATAAACATCACTGCGGAGCTACTAGGTCTTTATACATTTTCAGCTGCGGAAAATTAACTAAAATTCTATTTGAGATAATTTGATTTATGCCTGAAGCGTAGGTGTTGCTGCTTTCCGCACTGATAAGGAAAAGAAAATGTTATTTTCCTCAGCACATTATGCTGTATAGTTTATCTTTCGAAGCATATTACTCATACGCAACGTTGCCTAGCTTAATGCCAATATTCAATGTTAAACAAGTTTAAATAGTTTACAACATTTTAATAACTCAAGGAAACATTTTAAAGCTGCTCTGCTCATAGGAAAATATTGTTTTCCATAGCCAATATGTTGTAAAGTTTATCTTAGTAAATTCCAAGTTTATTACTCATATGCAACGTTGCCTATCCGCTGGTCTGAGGCTATTAAAAATTCAAAACAACTGCCTATTTTAATGTTAAACAACTGTAAATAACTAACTACGTTTTTAGAAACTCTGAAAATATTTTAAATGAATTTTGTGTGGCTTTTAAAATTTTTTAAGAAGTACAAAGAGAAAACCTAAGCATTTGTGCTGACACCCAACCTAAATATTAGTTAAATAATATTTTACACCAAAAATAAATAAATAACAAAGTATTGATTTTAATTTAAACCTTTTTAAACCAATTGATTAAAACCTGCTTCTACATAAACGCGTGTAAACACACAATCAAACGGCAATTAACTACTAAATAGCATCTCAATTAATGGCAAACGGCAATTAAAGGCTCGAAAGCCAATTTGGTGGCCCAAACACGCCGGTCACTAATCGGAAGGAGCCGCGCCGAACGGAGGACGCTTATTGATTCTCGTTACTAGACTAATCTAATCGATTATGTTGCTGCAATTTTTTTGTTTTGGTGACCCAAAAACATGCTTTTTATAAAGCAATTACGGTGGAAACGAACACGAGAGAGCCAAATGGCGTCCACAAATTATTCATATGTGCATGTGTCCGTATGGATTGTGATTTATTCAGTGGCATGTAAATGCGGCCAATTGATTCGACATCGGCAATAATAATGTGGCATACTTTCTGGATCGACAAAACCAGAGCCCGAGCCCCGCAGTGTTCCGAAAGGAAACTCTCAAGAAGGTAATTCCCTGTCCATCAATTTAGGGTCTATTAGTGATATAATTCGCCCAGACTAAATTACATAAAGTGACTCAAAATATTGTCCAAAAACTACTGGAAATCATACCCCCATATCGACCCATCACGATGACCAAATTTACCTTTTTATGTGCCCCTGCTGCCTGTCCATCAATGGGCAATCAATGTTTTCGGCCATATATTTGGACAGATATTTATGTGCAGACAATGGCAATCGGCATGTCAGGTGAGCAGTTTTAAAAGCAATGCCCGGCAGGTGGAAAATCAGCCAGGGGCGGGTGGAAATTATGCGGCCAGAAGCAGCAGCAACAGCAGCAGAGGGTGTCTAACAAAATGTTTTCACATTATTCAAATGAAATGCTCTCTTTATTGTCTGACACAGAAATTGCAGCAACACCAGCAACAACAATCAGCAAACAAATAAAAAGAATATATATAAATAAAAGAAAACTCGGTAGTGGAAAATACAAAGAACAAAAAATATTACCTGCATTCACAGCAAACAATGAATCATCATCAATGATGTTTTCCTTTGGGCAAAAATGAGGTGGGAAAATATACACACAAAAGACTAAAAAAAGAGCAATCAATGGGTTAAGGTTTTCCTTCATTCATTATATATTCGGTTAAGCCAGACGAAAGCCTTATAATTTGCAAGCGACCTATATATAAACCTCATTTAATATAACTTTATTGCCCAATAATACTCTATTTAAATATTTATAAAATTCAAATAATATATACCCCTGTACAAATCGATAAATTCTTAACTTGAATTCACTTTTCTAAGTGTAATTCATTTGGATTTCGAGTAGAACAAAGGACTAGACAAGGAATCGCAGAATTTGTGACAACCGCAAACTTTTTCCCGCTTATCGGCGTACGTCCAATTTTAATGGCCGAGTGCGTGGGTACTTTTATGAACACATAAGTAGGATATATAGAGATATCTACTTTATATAAGTATAAATACATATATATGTATTTTTTTTATTTATAGTACATGTATATTCATATGAAAGAGACATCGCTGCAAAATTACAGAAAATATGGAGACGCATAATATATGCTAAACTCCATTTATTCCCTTTATTTATTGAGTGGTAATAATTCACATTTGCTAGTAAATATTTTTCAAAAATCTTTAATACCCGTTTTGTCATTTTTTTTAGAAAAAAAAAAACCCCAAACAAGATCCAAAAATTTCTTGCCAAAAATTTCTTGTTGGAAAATTGGTTCACCTTTTGTGGGTCCCCCGCTTGACATTCAGAATAATTCAGAGGCAGCGCCAAAAATGCGATATGAACCATGACGAGAAAAACGTAACCAAAACCAAAAAGAAAAAAGAAAACAGAACGAAGCCGTAGCGCCTCACAAAACTTGACTGCAGCGCCTGCCAAGTGGTTGGCAGTCAATGGGCCATATTCTAGGCCTATCTACATAGCAAAGCGGGACAGTTGAGCTCAAAAAAATAGCAGACATTAATGATATATATACAAAACAAAAGATATAAAAAAAATATATAAAAAAAAAATATATAAAAAAAAAATATATAAAAAAAAGATATATTAAAAATAATATATATAATTATTAGGCCTTTAATAAAGCTTGGTCTATTTTTATACCCTTGCAGGGTATTGTAAACGGAACTTTGCAATTCAATTTTTTGGCCAATTTTTGACAATTTTGACGATGTAACCCCTTTCATTTTATTGAAAAAAAAAAATGGGTACATTTTTGGCTCAAAAGTCACTAACTTTTTCAGTGGTTTTTTAATCGTAACTTTGCTTAAACTCAACCGATTTCACTCTGGTTTGGTTTTTACTTCTAAGTTTTTAATGTATCCTTTTCAGCATTTAAAAATCGAATTCAATTTTTTGCCCAATTTTTGACAATTTTTACGATGTAACCCCTTTCATTTTATTGAAAAAATGGGTACAATTTTGGCTAAAAAATCACGAAGTTTTTCAATGGTTTTTTGATCGTAACTTAGCTTAAACTCAACCGATTTCACTCTGGTTTGATTTTTACTTCTAAGTTTTTAATGGAGAACTTTTCTGCATTAAAAACTCGAATTTTATTTTTTGGTCAATTTTTGACAAATTTTGACGATGTAACCCCTTTCATTTTATTGAAAAAAATGGATTCCTTCTTGGCTCAAAAATTGCGAGCTTTTTCAGTGGTTTTTTGATCGTAACTTTGCTTAAACTCAACCGATTTCACTCTGGTTTGGTTTTTACATCTAAGTTTTTAATGTAGACCTTTTCAGCATTTAAAAATCGAATTCATTTTTTTGCCCAATTTTGAACAATTTTTACGATGTAACCCATTTTATTTTATTGAAAAAATGGGTACAATTTTGGCTCAAAAACACGAAGTTTTTCAGTGGTTTTTTGATCGTAACTTCGCTTAAACTCAACCGATTTCAGTCTGGTTTGTTTTTTTTTTTCTTAGTTTTTAATGTAGAACTTTTCTGCATTTTAAAATCGAATTCAATTTTTTGGCCAATTTTCGACCATTTTGACGAAAAAATGGGTTCATTTTTTGATCAAAAATCGCGAACTTTTTCAGTGGTTTTTCGATCGTAACTTTGCTTAAACTCAACCGATTTCAGTCTGGTTTAGTTTTTCCTTCTTAGTTTTTAATGAAGAACTTTTCTGCATTTAAAACTCGAATTCTATATAATTTAAGATGTGGCTACTTTGCTTTATTATTTCCCTGTATTTATTTTGCATAATATTCCCTCATTCGAGCATATTGTTTCCTGTACCTATTCAAGTGCTGACTATAGTAAGGCAGATATAAGGTCGCATCTCAAAGTGGCAAGTGAGGCAAAGGCGAAGCAGCAGCAGGACGCCAAGGACGCTGCGGCCTGTGTGATATGTTAATTTGGCCTAAACTACACAGCGAAAGAAAAACGAGGCGGAGGCAAAACGGGGAAAACCCGGCAAGGCGAAAGTGAAAACGAAAAGCGTCCTTCGTCCGCACAAATCCCAAAGGCGAAATGTGTCATACATTCGCCAGTTAGCGGTGGGATTTTATAGAAAAGAAAAAAAAATATATATAGAAGACAGAAAAACACTCTTATTTTTTCTATCTCTCACTCAAGAAGGTTGCTTGGGATAGTTGTGATTTATGCCCGAAGATGTGACTCTTCTTCAAGAACATAAATCATCTTAAAATATTTTGTAACATTTAAATAATGAAGTTAATCGAGTTTAAATGCCAAGTTGGAAATTACTAAGTAGGAAATTTAAGAAACTATGAAATTTTAACATAAGTTAAATCCCTTTTAGCTCGAAAACTTATAGTTAAAAGTTCTTTTGAAGATGTATTCTCTGCTCAAACTCTGAAAGGAAAATCTGTCCTAAAATATGTTTTATATTTTTTATAATAATTTCTCTGTTACATCAAAATTACTTAATTCATTTTCTTGTTGTTTTTTCCCCTAGTTTATTATATGAATTTTACATTTTTATCATTAAGAAAAAAAGGAAAGACAAGAAAAGGTATCTTGGCTACGTAGTCCCTAATGGCTTTGCGTTAAGAAATTCTTAGATGGCGGAGGATATAATGAAAGTTGGCCCATTGTGGCGCCCACCAGGACACATCCTCCCCCGCTCCGCCCCCTCAGCAGCCCCACGATTGACACGTTCGGCCGCCCGCCCTGCGAGGGGGAAGCACACGATTCGACATATATCCCACAGCAACGGGTCCCCCCGCTTTCCACACCTTCTCCACTGTCAAATTTAATGCGGTTCGCTGTTTATTAGATTTGCACAAATGGCATTTTCGGCAGTAGGTTGCGCCACTGAAAATGTGGGGGGGTGTCTTGTGGGTGCGAAGGTCCTTTCTAGGCGTTAAGTGCTTGCTGGCTGCTGCTAGTAGCTGCTGGTGTGTGTTTTCGCAAGGATACGACAACGACAACAACAACAACAACAAGAGCAATAAAGACCAACTCTATCGGCTGCTGCCAAAAAAAACCGACAGCAAAATTATTGAAAATTCATTTAAATGTCAGCAATGTTGACAAAAAAAAAAAGTGATATATATAAAAATGGCGCAACATGTCGTATGCGCAATATTAAATATTAAAACGTTTACATTATTAATAACAAACAGGCGGAAGGCGCGGAGACCTGCACACAGACAAAATTAAATTTCATTTCACAGCATAGAATCAACATATTTATGAGTGTTTTCTGAGTGCGAAAAGCACAACTGGAATCCGATTGTAAATTAGAACTGGGGAAAAGGGCAGTGAAATAAAACAAGGATAACATCGATGGTGACAAAGAGAAAATGAAATCCACGTCGCAGGGCAGGGAAAACTCAACGAAAATAGAGGGAAATATCGCCAATGTGTATTTTGAGTGGCTCTATTGAAGGACGATGGCTACTGATTTGAAAATCCAGAATGGGATATTCTCTAAGAAAATAATTATTAGAGCAATTAACATATGAACAAATATATTTATTAACAAATCTCCTGGAAATAATGAATAATAAAAGCTTAATATTAAAAGAACCACAAATATATCATAAAAAAAGATATATACAAATCCTTTAAAAATAAAGAGAAATATTTATTTGTAAGGAAATAAATAAAAATATTTAATAAATTGAAGAACCTATGAAAGAACTCTTAAATTTATAATTTAAGGCTATATGTATTTCATTGCCCATTAAGTTTCCATTTCATTTGGCGGAGTTGCGTGGGCTTGTGGGGAAATTGAAATACCTAGCACGTGGGGGGCGTGGGATGCATTGGCATTGCGGTGACAGCGGAAATCCTTTCCCTTCCGATCCGCTCCATTTTCGCGAGAACTGTCATAAAAATCAGCGTATGCATTTGTCGAACAACATCCCCCCCACACACACACACACTCATATATGTATCCCCCTACAAATCCTTGTCCAGTTTTGCCCCGTAAAATCCCTCATCTCGAAAAAGTTCATTTCAGTGTCATGTTTAAGGCTCGTAAAATCAACTCTCATGGCTCAGTTTTTTTTTCGGTTTTTCGGTTGCGTTCCGTTCCGATTCGATTGCATAATATCAATATCAATTTCACAATTTTCCCCACCAGCCCTTCCGCTCATTGTTGTTCTTTGTATGGATATTGCCCCCGAAAATGCTCCTTCATTCCCAGCCATAAGAGAACAGTCTTGGCTGCTTTCCTCATTTCCCATTTTGTGCCGTACAATGGGAGCTCGCGTTCTTTTTTCTTTATTCAGAGAGAGAGTGAGAAAAGGGCGGCTTTAACGGGGCGTATGCGTAACGCGCACAATGCGAAAGACTAAAAAGCCAACAAAGAACAAAACACAAAAAAAAAACAAAATAAATATAAAAAAAAGAGAAGGAAAAAAGGAAAAGCGTGAGTAAAATTCCCTCTCATAAGCAGATATAAGATAACTGTAATTATTGATTGAGAAATTTGATTGAAATGTTATGCTTACATTTTTCAGGGTGCCAAAAACGACGAGATTAGATTTCTTTTAAATTTTAAAATCTTGTGCCATTTATTTTTTTGTTAAATTTAATTAATTTTATTAAGGAGAATAATATCTCAGCACTGAATTAATTTTTCATATATATATTTATTATTTTATTATGGTATTTATTAAAATATAATTAATAAAAAAAACAATCTAAAGCATGGATTTTTGTCTGACTTGTAAGCCACTTAAAAATAAGAAAAAATTATAATAATACCAATAAGGGATATTTCTAGGCCGCTTTTTAAGCATAATTGCATAATTGCAATTGTTACCCGTAGTTGCTTTAGTTTATTCTTCGCTCAACTTACACCTTCCTTTTTAAAGATATGCTTGTGTAAGAAAATATAGCCAAATCGAGACATATTTTCTTACTGGCTGAAATTTCCTTGCGGCACAAAACGTGTTGGCCAAACCCCCACCACCAGCCCCTTTCCACACCCGGTTTTTAGACCCAATTCAACCACTCGCCAGGTTAACTGCTGCTGGAAATATGATTACAATGGTTGACAGACAAAAACGTCGTGCCAGGTGGGAAGGTTGTCAAAACGTATACATGTCCGACCGATGCGTGCGATTACCGTTTTGGGGGTGAGGGGTTTTGGAAAATGGTTGGGGGAAATGGAAGAAGAAAAACAGCAAAAAATGAAATGTGTGTGTGTGTGTGTGTGTGGGGGGTAAAAATGGGATTGTTTGTCTGCGACATTGAAAATGCTTAAAGCCAGGCAAAAGGGAGTTGTATTAAATCAAAGTAATTGTGAAATAGATTTACTTAAATCGTTTCATTTGTGAAGAAATTTATAATAAAATATATATACATAAATTGTTTATTTTGTGTGCAAATATAGGGTTTAAAATACATATATTTAAAAATCTTACTTAAAATATAAGAAATCCTCCGGATTACCTTGTTAAATTGCTAATACACCAAAGATAATAAACAATTCTGCAATTTTCTAAAGTAATTCAATTTGAATTTGAATAATAAACTGCTGGATTAAGTAATCACCATAACTCCCACGCAACTACCATCCATATTTAATGTCACAATCAATTTTAGTTTAACAATCACTTAATCCCAGGGAATTTAGCCCACGAATACCGGGTAATGTTTTATTAATTGAGCCCACAAAGGGAATAACCAAATGGTTAACTCTTCGCCCCGCTTAAAAATATATTATTTATATATATATTGTGCATTGGTTTTTTGAGTCGTTAAGCCGCCAATAAAGTTTAGCAAGTAAAAACGTATATCAGAAACGCATTAAACTGCATTAATCTTTTCGGGATGGTAAATACCTGATGTAATGTGCATGTTTTTGGGTTTTATGTACGTGCGCATATATTTTCGTTAGCCTCCCTTTGTTTTCCTTATTTTTTTCCTGCTTAACGACAGGTTCGTAAAAATATTTTTGTTGTACTCACGTATCGCTGCAACGAGAAAGGAAGAAGGAAACAGAAATCCAGTTAAAATAAAATTGCAAATGAAATGAGAAAATCGATATTAAAGTAGATGGCAGATTTATAATGTCATTCTTTATGTTTTATTTATTTTTGTGCATAAATTATAATACCACAAACATGGCTTAAGAAATAAAAGTCACAATCCCTTTTATATTTATAGGTATTTGCTTGGATGCACGTTTATATCTTTGTTATTAATATTTCATAATTTTCTTATGTTTTTGCTAAAAGAAATCCGTTCAGAGATTTTTGTCCTTAACCTTTAATAATGCTTCTTTGAAGAACCCACTTAATCTTCCAGCTAACTTGGTTAATAGAGTGTAAAAAAGGTGACAAATATTAACCAGAGTTCTTAGACAAGTTCTCATACTCAAACATTGTTGGAAAAAAATTCAGGCATTTTGGGGGAAATTCCCTTAAAGGACGCAGGAACGCCTGACAAAAAAAAAAAAGAAAAAAAATAAAAGCCCGTTGGCAAAGCACGGAACAAGGAAAATATGAATACCCAAAAATTCACTGCGATTCAGAGGGTCACAACGAAGTATCTAGAAGTTTTGTAAGTTGTATTATTATCATAATATTAGGTCATATCATAATATTAATGCCAAAAAATATTGTATAGGTCTGTAGTTAAAATAAATGTATTTCGATAAAATTAGAAGCAACAGGAATTTAATTATTTTCCTTTACAAAAAGTTCTGCAAAAATGTATAAAATCCCATTTAAATTCCTAGTTCAGTTTAATAGTATAATTTAGTTTTAGATAGTTTTTTACACAATAATACCTATATTTTGATTCTCTTCTATTCTCTGTGTGTTTTACACAATTTTACTTAAAATGTGGTGCCTCGAATGTGTCGAGTTTGCTTCTAGGAGCAAACGCCCAGGGTTTCACTGAAAACTGGGCTTGGGATTGAATCAATGCACTGAAAAAATTTACTTAGATATGTGAAAAAATTAAGAATAATTTAAGTTTGATTTTTTAAGCAGTATTTTTATAAACAAGTGTTTTGGAAAACTTTAGGAAAAAACATTTGCACAAGTTGGTTTACACGGACTGTTTCATTTTTAGCAAATTGATTTTATATACCAGTTCGTTACAGAATTTAGACTTAAAAATTCCTAGTGCTAACTGGGCTGGAAATAATTTTTATTTAATTTTTCTATGCATTTAAAATGGCTTTTAATGGTTTTCTAGCAAAGTTATATTGTTTTTTAAAGGATTTTTAAGTCTTTAAATATCGGTCCTATTTCTCCCAGTGCAGGGCGTATGTGCGTGTATAATAAGCATAACAGCTTGGCGCAACCTTGCTTTAGCTGCCGTCTAAAGCGACGCTGCGGGCATCACATATTTTTGCAAGCCACTAAAATGCGCGATTCAGAGCGACGCAGAATACACAAAAGCAAAAAACTTCGAAAAAAAAGGCTCAGAGCGTGGCAGATATAAAAGAGCAGAAAAAACACACACCCACACACATCAGGCAGCAGCACATAGATACAAATGTCGAGCCGCACGCGAATGCAAGGCAACTATCCCAACTATTTTTGTGCCCTCAACAAGGTAAATTAGCTTCATAATCAGGATAGAAATAGAAATAAATTGCAAGTAAAATTTAAGGAGAGAAATGCTAGTTTAAAATATTATGCAAAATATTGTACAACTTATTTAGTATAAATATATTAAAAAAATTAAATAGAAATGCCACACAAACCTATGCAAAATTAAAAGCAAATATTATGCTGTTGAGTTCCGTCTTGAAAGTACATTTTAATAGCTTTATTTTATGTTATTTGCAAGGCTTTAAAAAATACATATTAAAACTTTAACTATTGAGTGTCTAAATACAGACAAAATATTTTATTTAAATACAAACTAAGGCTAGAAAGTTTAGAGCTAGAGCAGCGGACTTTAAGATGTGTGTTTTAAACAATTTTCAAAGCTCGCAGAGCGGAAATTTCTTTGCCTGCTTCTCTGGCATTTCCCACAAATTTTAAATATTGTTTTCCTCTTTTTTTTTTTGTTTTTGGTAAAGTAAAGGATTTCAGGGCATGCAGGGTGCAGCAGCAGCAGCCGGAGCCGCCACAGAAAATCCCAGTGGGTCGTCAAGCTTGAGCTTCAGCTCCCGCACAGATGCTAAAAATTTTTGCCAGCATTAAAGCCGAGCTGCAACTTTTTGACAGCCGGGGGAAAAACAAGGGAAAAACGACAGCAACACAAAAAAAAAGGGAAGGTGGAGAAAAGCGTAGAACTGCGGACACACAGACACACACATCACTTGTGTGCAACGGAAAAACTTACTGTACTTGGGCAATGTTTTATGAGTTTCTGTGGCATGTCAAAGGGGATGATGCCCCGGTCCCCAAAAGATCCTAGATGAGTGCCACTCTCCTTTGGGCATTTACTTAAATGTTTATTCATATTTCATTTGTTATCTTTGGCCAGGTTAAAGGTCGCCAACTTCACTTAACATATCATTTGCATTTGCACAACAAATGATTAATTGCCCGGTTTTGGTAATTGAGCTGGCGCCAGGTTTTATTTGAATAAAGGTATGGAAGAATTAGTGTCAGCACAAAGGACATCTTTTATAAATGGAAAATATATCTTTTTATTTAGAAAGTGCAATAAATAATTCACTAATCTCTCAAAATCGCCTTAAAATGTATGTAAAAAGAATGCCTTTTTATTGCCAAACTCAGTTTGAAAATAATGCAGCATAGTTTTTAGAGCATTCAAAAGGATTTTAAATGATTATATGTATAGGAGTATTTTAAGAATATTTTTAATAAATTATAAAGGGTGTTAAATGATTATATGTATAGGAGTATTTTAAGAATATTTTTAATAAATTAAAAACATTGAAACGTATATTCTTATATTCTAATAAATCACTAAGGTCTTAAAATCTCTTAAAATCGTATCTAAAAGTAATCAATAAAATTTTTGAGGGACCTACGAAAGGTGGTTGTATACTTGTGACTTTACTTTGCCAAGTTTATATTATTTTAAAGTATAATAATCAAGATTTTATTGGCCACACTCCTTGAATTATGGCATATTTATAATTAGTATTCTGTTAATATTATTTACAATCTGCTATAAAATTTATTTTAAATGTGGACAATTAAATTTTTAACAAATAATTAATTTTAGTACATAGTTATATTTTCCTTTAATAATTTGACACTAAATCTTTAATTTATAATAACCTTTTTGCAATGGTTTGAAGGAGGGAAATAATTAAACTAAGCTTTAAAATTAATTGTATATTACCCATATTAAGCCTAAATAAATTATTAAATTTAAAAATAAATATATACCTATAATTTTCAGTTCTACAATTGTGATCACAACTGTACAGGTATGCATAGTACTCACATATATGGGAATGCATTTGGTGTCCTGCTTAATTTTCTGCACAATTAACTGAGTTGAAATGTAACCAAAAATTGTAAATATTTACAGTCCCTCAAGGCCGGCGTAGAGTGAAGGGTTGAGGGGAATGGGAGTGGACTGGCTCTCCACCAGCAGGTGGGTCGATCCAGGTAATGGCTGACACCTCCATCAAAAGGATAAAAAGCCAACGTACTTCATTAATTTTAATTAAGCGCCCACAGCATGACAAAAACGTGAGACCAAAAAAGGCGAGACCAAAGGACGACAGCGGCGGCAACACCAACTGATGGAAAAGTGGTGGTGGATGTGGGTGGAACAGCGGGCGATGCGAGTCGAAATAGGAACGTCAAGGACACTCACTGAGAGGAGCATTTAATACGCGAGTTACCGTATTTTTGAGTGATTTACATTTAATATTTATTTATTTTTAAAATATTGTAAAATTATTACCTATATATATTTATTATATTATTATGTGTATATATATCATACAAACTATATAAATAAATACGTAAATATAATTATTAAGCACCAAAGAGCATTATCTTTCTTCGAAAAATATGTGTTTATACGCGATCTCTAAATTAAAACACCAAATAATTATTTTTAAAGCAAAGTGCTTATTTATTACTTAATAACATACTCAAACTCTGCATTTATAAATTAATAATAAACCTAACCTAACTTTTCCATGTACAGAAAAATCGAATAAGCAAAGCTGAAAGTGCATCACATTTTATAAACATTTTCCCATAAATAAAACATATTCTTTTTTAAACTCAAGTATTCCAAACCATCTCTCACCTAACCCAAAAATAAGCCTGATCTGTACTGCATATTTTATAAATATCTATATTTAAATTTAAGCCAAAAAGGGAACAATTTACCACCCATTCGCAGGTGTCTTTATATTTTATTTTTTGACTTGGAACCAAGATACCTTTCTTGGAATGTGAAAACACTTTTCCGCGCTCTCGAAATGTCCTGTGTTTAGCACCTGACAGACAGAAAGACAGACAGGCGGCGGCGTTGTCTCCTTTTTGGATTCCGGTTTCTCGGCAATTTTTAGTTTCCGACTTTTGCCTTATAAATTTATAAACATGCAGCACACTGCCGCTGCCAGCATCCATTTTGAGTTTCCTGGCCAAAAAAGCAACCGCAAGACCTGAGATATTTCAACTCGCCTGCGGCCCCATTTCGTAGGCCATGATGGCATAATAAAGGCGGTTTTTCGGGGGCAAAGTTAAGCCCATTTGAGTCGAGGGTATATAGTACACACATACATCCCACGTGCAATCGAAGTTATCGACGTGGTATGGGGTAGAATTCCGGATGAATGAAACCCTATAGCAACAGCAATTGAATGGAACAACCTAACATATGTGAGTGCACACAAATGCAATGCCAAGCTCTTCATCAGTTTTCAATTAAATGGTTTTTGGCAGAAAAGTTAACACGAATTTCAACTGGGAATTGTTGAGAATAAAGTAGAAAATGGAAGCCAAATTGGGAGGGGAGTTGAAAGTTAAATTCAGATGAGAAATTAAATACAAGCGAAGCTAAATGGAAAATGGAAAACATAATTTAGGGATTATGTATTTACAAAATCGAATTTCCTTTAATTTATTATTATTTTTAATTTATTAATTCAAGGCTTAGACAACAGCTCGTTAGTTTTAATATTAATATTTGACGTGCTGAAACCTAAAAAATATTTGCTTTTACAATTATTATGAGGCATTTTTTACATTAAAACAAGACGAATTAATAAATAAAAGGCACGTAAAGTGCAGAAATAATACAATTTGTGTACAATATAAAATTGTTATTTTCATAAGAAATTGTTTTATTTAAAATACTGATTCCCCTGTGAGAACTACATTTCCTATATGTTTTTGCCCGCGAAACCATAATTCCCAGAAATCGCCGTCCCCAAAGAAGCCCCAAAAGCAACACCTAATCGAATTATGGCAGCTGAGCGCATAAATCGAATGAAATGAAACGGTGGTGGACAGGTGGACAGTGGGGAAGCTATGACTATGGCCAGTACTCACTAATCCAGCATTTCGATATCCTCATCGCTCTCCTCCTCGCCATCCTCATCCATGTCGCCGTCCTCGTCATCGTAGAAACGCGCCTCATCGGCGGCATTCGAGCCACCGAATCTCTCCTTGCTCCGCTCCCGACTTCGACCTGGCTGCCCATTGCTGGCATTGCTATGGAGGCGACTCCGCGATGTTGTGGGCGAGTCGCCGCCGGCGGCGGAGGAGCCGCGATTTCGGCGATTCCGAGTGGACTGCACGGGCAGACCGACTCCCTGCTCCAGCTCGTCGTCCTCCTCGTCGCTCTCGATCTCGATCTCGTCGAGGTCCCGCTGGCTAATGCTCCGTTCCGGCATCTTTGCTACTCTTGATCACTCGAAAAAAAAGTTGAGATGGCAGTAAATCCAAGTAAATCGACGCGATCTCTGATCTGCGCTTATAGTTATTTTTCCCCCCGTTTATTTCCTTTGTCGCGATTGTTGCGAATTTATTATTCGACTTGCACCGAACGCACTCAAAACTGCAATTGGCGTTGAAAGCGGGCTGGCAATTGGCAGCCGACACAGAAGGGACTTGCTGGGGCTTCCCACACATCGCGAGACCTTAGCCAGAGGTGCCTCTCGCCAGGTCTAATGGCTAATTCAATTAGGGCCTGCCACCAGGCAGAACGGCAATGGCAAGGAGAACGGCTGGAAGTGGTGGAAAGACTAGCTGCGGACTTTGAAGTTACCCTTTAAAAATTGAAAATATAATCACTTTAGATTTTGGATGCCTCAAGAAGGCGTCTATCCTACCTACCTACCCTAAGAAAATTATTAGTAAGGTTAAAAAAATAGTGTGCATATAATAATATAATAATATTCTACTAGACACGGCTAGATCGACTTGTCTGGGCAAATTAAAGCTTACAAATATAATAACTAAGCCAAATATACATTAATTTACATTCGGAAAACTGTTCTGAGTTAGTTTTTATAAGGCTAATAGAACTGCATACTGAATTTTTTAATTTTATTTTACAATTTTAGCAATAAAACCCCAAAAATATTTCAAAAAAATTAAAAAAAAAAAAGTTTATTATACACGACTCGGCTAGATCGACTCGGCTGTTGATGCTGATAAAGAATATATATGATTTATAGGGTCGGAAATGATTCCTTCACTGAGTTCTGTGCTTCTGACTGATATTGTAATACCCCGAAATGAGTATTCAAATTTAAATATTTATCCTCCTTAATTTTTGAACAAATGAAAGCTTAAAATTATAAAAACTTAGCTAAAAATGCATTTATTTGAATTCGAAAAACGGCTCTGAGTTAGTTTTTACAAGGCTAAGAAAACTGCATACTATTTATTTTAAAATTATTTCTTTTTCAAATTTTTTATTTACAATTTTAACAATTAAAAATTTCATAAATTTTTAAAACTTTTGTTTTATACCAAACAAGGCTAGATCGACTCGGCTGTTGATGCTGATCAAGAATATACATGATATATAGGGTCGGAAATGACTCCTTCACTGTGTTGCAAATAAAATAAGACAATCTTTAAAACTAATGAAAGTGCTAAATAAAATATCAATCCCTCCAATTTTATGAGTACAGGGTATATCGAAAACAGCCAAAGCGATGGTCACTCCCAAGAACACACTGTCCGTTCTGTCCGTCTGTCAGTTCTTGTCCGCCCGACTCGTTCTGGCCACTTTTCTCCATTCGAAAGCAAAGCAAATAATGTGGAAATGGGTCAGCGATTTTCGGGGGCGACATTGTGTCGATAGATAGGAAGGAAGAAAGGAAGGAAGCCCTTCGCACGTGCTGCTCACCTTTGTTAAATGAGCAGCGGGGGAGGAGGTCAAAGGTGACACCCGAATTCGCCACATTCACAGGAAATGCCTGGCTGAGGCTGAATTGAATTGATGTAATCAAGTTCTCCTATTACTTAAATTGTGATTAAAACTATTTGCTGTGCGGGCTGTTTCAGAGATTGATTGGTGCTGTGATTAAGCATTTTCAAACAGTCCCTTAATTGGCAGTAATTAGATAAGGTAATAGTATATTTATGTAAAATAATTACTATTAAAATGAAGGAAATGTAAATGAAATGAGATATATAAATTAATATTAAAATACATGAAATTTAAATGAAATGAATATCTCATTTATCAATTAATATTTAAATGCATGACATGGGAAACTGGTTTGAAATTACTATTTTGTAAATACAGGTATTTCTATTGATAATTTTTAAATTATTAAAAATTGGTGCTTTAATTAAAGACTTGGCTGCCAAACCTTAATAAACTATATAGTATTTATATAGAATTATATTAAAAGTTAATTATAAAAATACAAGTGCACAGCTTACAACTCGTAGAAACACAAGCAAATTAAAGAATCAATATGAAAATAATTTTAAAAGAAATAAATTTATTAAATCAAAGTAAACTTTATAAATAAAGTTAAAGGAAAGACTAAATATTCCTTACACTTTGATTTAATAACCAGCTATATGTATTTTTAGTTTTACTATTTATAGTTCGCATTGTTCGCAGTGCTCAGCTCGGCATTAGTTCCGTGTTCCCAGCATTATTCTATTGATTTCCGAAGCTCGCGTGTCTTTGTCTGTGCCTTTCTTTTAGCCACTTACATTATTAGCCAGCAAGAGCGAAATTATTAACAATTATTGGCCCGACTGCTTCCGCTAATCCCCCCCACCCGGCTTTGGTTTTTTTTATTATTATTTTATTCTTCTTCCCAGAAAACCATAAAAAAATTAAATGAGCAGAGCCCGCAACGAGCACGATTTAATGAGCCATTTCAATGCCGCGGAGCCTCTGCCTCTGGAATTGTTAGCCATCATCAATGGTAATGATGACGATATCAAAATATGTTATGCATCTTCGTTTATTTTTTTCAAATCATTACCTTTTTTTAATAAAACAGTAATAATAAAACAACACCGATAGAAGCAGAAGATTTAAGCTGTTAGCAGCCTTTAATATCTCACTAAGAAATATCTTTAAAATAGGATGTTACATAAAAGAAACAATTGTAAATTTGCGCAACTAAATTAGTGTCTTAAAAAATATTAGATTTATAAACTAAGCATATCCTTTGGAATTTTTTTAAAATCAACTTCAATTTTTAAGTTTTTGAAGCTTACTTTAAATATTTGAATTAACCTTTTTAGTCAAAGAAAAATACCCAGAGAAACTATACAGATATATAATACATAGTCTTGTGCAAATGCATTTCCTAAATTTGATTAAATACACATGATAAACATGGAAGTTATAGGACAATAAAGTTTGTTATTATTTTAAAACCCACTCTAAAATTTCGAACTCAACTTAACAACTGCCAAAGTCTGAAGCTGCAATAAATCTGTTCAGAAGACAGATTGTTTGGAGGATAAGTTAAGACTCCAATTACCCCAAATTGTAATACATATGTATATATATACAAAACATTTAATGACCTCGAAAATGGTGCGCTTAAAGGCAATTAATCTCCTCCTTTGGCAACGTTTTGTCAAAGTCCCGATTGGGAGAACCCGCCGGGAGGGGTGGGCGGTTAATTATTTTAATGCACAATTTATATAGAAGTCGTTGCACCAACGTCGATTTCTGCATTAATTACGCCGCCAGACGAGTGACGAATGCCGGCTAGCGACGAGCGAATAATGGACGAATGTCAATGCCAAGGGCGAGCACAACTTGTGCCGGCAGCAACTGTGACGAAAACCGCCGGCGACGACGGTCACTGAAGCAATAAAAAGAAATACGAAAAACTACAGAGATACAAAAAAAATGTACAAAATAATAATAAAACGCCGCCACGAGCAAGACACCAAGCGACAACGAACCACAAATAAAAAAAAACCGAAAAAGGTGTCAACCGACACAGCCTTCAATAAAAAATCTCTAACCAAACTAAGGAAGAGTATGCGGAAGAAGCGAGAGAGGTAACTGCAATGAAGGCGAAGTCGAGGTGCTCTTTAAGGAAGAGAAAAATATTTAAAGCCTTCTGAAAGTATTTTAAAATTTAAAAACGCAACAAAGAAGCCACTAGGGTGCTTATGTTATGTAGTAAAAAAAATAATAGGCACTTCAAGACTATCTTTACATATTTAATGCAGGAAAAAATTTAAAATTAATTAATTAGTATTGTTCATATTAAATTATATAATATAAGCTTATAAAAAGGTCACTGGGATAAATAATAATCACAAGTAAGAGTTTAAAAATTTGTTAGAAAAATTTTAATTAAATTAAGAGGCGGTTTTTTGAAACATCTAAGAGATTTTTTATCCTTAAAAAATAGTTGCAAAATATTAGTAAATTTGTGTTTTTTAGGGGACAAGGCTAGATGAGCTCAACTCTTAGGCATTTATATCACAAATATTTATATCCTTATAATATAACTAGTAACATTCATTAGAAATACTAGGAAAAAAAAGATATTACAAAAAATTAAACAATGCACTAAAATTGTATTTTAAAGGTGCAGAATAATTAATATTGCAAAAGTTCTAATTGTATACACATATATATTTACATTTAATACAAAATAACATTGCTCTCTCAGACATCAGGTATATAGTATACACATTTTATTGACGATGCCCAAAATTCCTAGCCCGATATCAGTAAGCCAAATCAGCGTGTTTTTTGGCCAGGCAAGAAACCCAAACGACCAAGTCAACGAACAGCAACGCCACTCGAGGTGGCTCCCACCAAATACAGAATAAATAAACTATAAATAAAAATCCGCGCTGGCAGCCAAAAGAGGTAGCACACACAGAAAATAAAGCGGTAACAATGGCAATAATCATAGTTAAGGCAGTCGTGTGTTAAGCGCCAATAGAAATGCGAAACAATTAAGCCAAATAAGAGTCCAGGCAAATAAGCTCAGCCTCAAACACAAAAACAAAGAAAACGGGCAAACCGACAAACAAAACACTCGTAAAATGCAGCAACAAAAAGAAATAGCTATAAAAAATGGTAAATAAATAGAAAGGTAAATAAACACGCATAACGATTCTCTGATAGGAGCGGAGAAGACAGTGCGGGCAAGGAGTGTAGGGCAGGAAAAATCTACACAAAACGTTGAACCCAGAGGCGGAGGTCATTTAGAAATTAATTAGGTATAGCTTATATTTTAATCAACAGGAAATTTAGTATAAAAGGAGGGACTTAACTTCGTAATAATATACATTTTATTTAATTGAAAAAACTAACTTAGAAAACTTATAGGTGTCTGGAATATCCATATACATTTCCAGGTGATTTTCACATAAAAATTGATTTTAAGATGTGAACAGCAGTGTTTAAATGTCCTAAAAAAATTTAATATTTAATATATTATTATTTATTAGGTATTTAAAATGTATTTTAATATTTGTTTTCTAATTTTATATAAGGTATTTTCCCTCTTTTTTTATATGTTTGATTGATTATTTCTAAGACTTTAAAAGGAATATTGAAAAAACATTACAGAATTATTATATAAAAATTTAAAATTTAAATTTAAATTAAAATTATAGCTATATAAATATATATATACCGAATTAATTTATTTGTTATTTATTTATTATAATTTTAACCATTTTTCTTTTTTGAAGCTTATCTTTGAAAAAAAAAAAATTAAGTATACCCTTTTTTGCATCAATATAATGATGATTTTTCAAAAACTTTAAATAGATTTTTGAAAATACATTACTGAATTATTATATAAAAATGGCTATTTAGAGTACAATTTTAGCTAAATAAATATATATTCCTAATAAATTTATTTGTTATATATTTATTTATTATTTGAAAAATTAAAAAATTAAGTATACGCATTTTTTGCAACAGTATGATGATGATAGTAGTGAAGACAATTATCATCACATGCGGGGCAACAGCGTTATCAGCTGAAAATGTTCCGCAGTTATCAGGGCCCAAAAGCAAACACTACTAGTTTTTTGCTTTTAACCAGCGTTAAACAAGACAGATTATTACAGATGCCAAGGCGTGTCGGAGACACTTGAAATATTACAAAACAAAATTACATACATATGTATATTGTATATATGTACATATGTATACCTTTGTATCAAATCGACGACAAATTAAGCTCCAATTCGATTCCTTTATCCTTCTCTGTCGCTCTCAATTAGCAAGCAATGTGAAAGCAAGTTCAAGGCCACGATCACATCGAAGACACTCCCTCTCGCCTTCTCAGTCTCTCTCTACCTTACTCCCTTTCTCTTTTTTTTTCGCTTGACTGACTCACCTGAAACTGTGCCGTCGATGCTGCTGCTGCCGCTGCTGCTCCTCTGCCGGCTTTGACAGCGCCGCAGCGTAGGTGTCGACGGTAGGAGCAACCTCCGACGTCACCGGGCGGTAAATCAAAGGCTTCACATTGCGTTCAAAATCGTCCAAGAAAACCACATCATGCACGGGAATAATGCGATGATCGCTCACGTTGAAGTGCAAATCCCGAAAAGGACCGTTGAATAGGCAGCGAAGCGGTGAGGTCACCAGCACAGCGTCCTCAGAAGGTAGCTGAAAAGATATAGTCAAGATATAGTAAAGATATACCAACTATATGGACACATACTTTTAAAGCAAGAAAGCCGCTGAAACATGCTATTTTCTAAGACTAAACTTTATCTTATGATTTAAATCCTTTAGTGTAATATGTAATATAGTAACTTTGATTTTAAACTTAATTAATATATCTTAAAATGACCTCATTTATTATTTAAATATTATGATACAAAATACATTATTTATGTTATATGTATTTTATATTAACACCAAATTAACGATCATTTTATTTTACTCAGTTTCAAGCTTAACAAGGGAAGAAAACATGGGGGAAAAATAAGTAACAATAAAAGCCTATATTTAGGTTAAAATGATGAATCAAAAATGTTTGCACAAAACAAACAGTGAGAGGAACTCGCTAATTATCACATAATATTTAAGCATACCCCAGGTCATGCTAATTATCAGTGCTGCTGCTAAATACACCCATATGAAGGAATTTTTATCATTTTCATATTTTTTTTGCATTATCTTTTTACATTTTAAAGATACTAGAGATATTATATCACAGATAAGAAAGTTGAATAAAAGAAAGGTGTTTTTTTGATTCTTGAAATGAATTAATTCAGTAAGAATTTTAAGAAACATTTGTATACATCATTTAAGAGAACTTTTATTATTTATGAAATATATATTTAAAATTTGATATTTGTTTACACCTGTTGACACAAATTAAAGGATAATTATTTAATATTAAGCCTATTTTTCAGTCAATCTAGAGATTTGTATTTATGATTTATTTTTCTCCTTTAAAACTTATAGGTTTCTGTTTTTATTTTGTATTAGTATTTTTTTTAAGTTGATTGATTTATATACATATATTTTCAGTTTGTTAATTACTAAACAAATATTATTAATTTGAATCATTATTCACCTTGATTTTGCCATTGGTAGCTGAGAACATTTGAGGTGTTTTGCGGTTTAGATTTGATTGATTTTAAAGATACAATTAACAATGAGAAGCGAACATACGAAAAGGGAATTAAATAAAATGCAACACAGGCACGCACACATTGACCCGAACGAAAATGCGCACCGACACAGCACACGTGCGCCCGCGCGTTTGTGTGTGTGTGTAAGAAGAACGGACAAGAAGAAGACGAAACTTTCGACATGCGTTGGGTTGGATTTTGTATTTTCTTTTCTCCCTTCTAATTTTCTTTACTACTGTTCACTTGAGCTTCACTTGGATTGTTCTTTACTTAACTTCTTTGCATTTTCTTGAATCTATTCAAGTTGTTGGGACGCTTTTCCGTATGCAATTTATTTGGACAATTTTTGGGCCATTTCTTCATTTTACTGTTATTCTTGCGTTTATTTTTGACTATTTTCACTTAACTGCTATGGAATGTTTTTCCTATTGAGACACACATTCACAGGCTCACAATAAAATAAATAAAACACGAACGCCACTTGCACAATTTAAAATAACAACAAATTAAGCTGCGTCTGCGCTTTCAATCGCTTGCCAAACAAAACAAAAAGGCGATCGCGGATTTTTGTTTTTGTTTTGCCCTGACAGCGCTGCCGACGCCGCGCACGAATTTGGATTAGTGGTGGGTGCGTGCCTGTCTTTCTTCTCACGAGAAGACACGAGCTTCTGAGATGACGACGTGAACTGACTTTCAAACTGCATTTATTATGGGTATGAGATGACTATTTGTGTTTTATGTTTTGCAACATTAGAAAAGTAAACATAGTTGGTACCGTTAGAGAATGAAAAACAATTTGCATGCAAAACTAGAAAAGTGCATTGAGCATCTCGATCACGACCCGGTGCCAATCTCAAAAACAGATTGCACACTAGTATAATAAATAATCGATAAGTTCCACTTTGTATAGCAAAGTTCTGCACCCTTTCCTAAGTTTCTTCAAGATGCTTATAACAGTTGTGAGACCGATTCCGATTTCATCACCATTCTTATAACACTTTATAAAAATTTGTTTTTAAAAAGCAAAGTATAAATTAAATTAAAAAATTCCTCAGCTTTAACCCTTTACACTTCCAATGCAAAAAATTACATACAAAAATTGTAAACAAGCCCCCTGCAAAAATATCGGCCAGTTAAAAAAATCATATCGATATTTCGATTTTATTTGTTGGTTATAATACATCGATATTCTGCCATTTAGATCTCTTTCATCCCTACCAGCAAAAAAAAACGCCAAAACCGGGACTTAATATTAACAAATCAACCTTAAAGCAAAAATATCTTAATAACTTCTGTTCGGGTAAGTGTCGAACTATGCTAAAACTCTTGGTTTATTGTAAACATTGCGGAATTTCGGTGTGAAAAACTGTTAGGCGCTGTTTGGTGCAATACAGTGGCACACGCACGCACACATGCAGACATGCGGCCTTCGGCTTCTGTGCATGTGAACAAATGTTTGTGTTAATAAAGCGGCAACAACAAGCCACGAAATAGTAAAATACACAAATTTCGTAAAGTTCCAATTGTTTTCAACGCACTTATTAGGTAAATGTGTTTCTTTGACGTGCCTTTCTCTCGTAATTGAAATGCCGCAAGTTGGGAATATAAAAAACAAAATATTCCCTAGCCCATGTACATGTGCGTTCGAGTGCGGTGGTAGTGGTGGCCTGCGAGAGAGAGAGAGAGATGATTGAAAGGATGCACCGAACATCATATTTTCGTCTTTTTCATTTTCGTTGATTTCTCATGAAATTCTTCTTATTTTCAGAATTGTGAAAATCGAATACAAAAAAACTACGATAGAAAGGCAAGCGCATTAAACACACATCAACAGTCTCGGACTACAATAGGCAGTCGGTAAAGTAAGAAAAAGGTATGTTTTCGCAGTAACCAGTTTATTATTGCCATAGTTTGCCATAGAAATAAAAGTCTTTTCACAGAATAATTTGAATAGGGCACAAGCATAAAAACCTTATTCAAATTATTCTTTAAAAACCAGGATACTTTACAATAAATTTGGAATTTAATAACGATTTCTGTAGCAAACCAAGCCCAAGTATACCTGGATCGCAATAGTATTATTAATAATAACTATTACACTTTATTTCGCTCCAGAGAACATCATGTCGCACACAATCCTATTGGTGCAGCCGGGCGTTCGTCCGGAAACGCGCACCTATTGCGATTACGAGAGCGTAAACGAGTGCATGGAGGGCGTCTGTAAGATATACGAGGAGCATCTGAAGCGCCGCAATCCAAACACCCCAACTATCACCTACGACATTAGCCAACTGTTCGACTTCATCGACACGCTGATGGACATCAGCTGCATGGTGTACCAGAAGAGCACCAACACTTACGCCCCGTACAACAAAGACTGGATCAAGGAGAAGATCTATGTGCTGCTCCGCCAGGCGGCCTTCAGCCCTAATGCCTAGGATACCAAATAAAATAATAACTAACAGTTAATAATAATAATAACCAGAGCAGTTAAACTAAGCGAAACCATTAACTTAACGGAAGACAGGAGAGCCCGCCACCAACACCACATCATCAGCTACAGGAGGAGCATTGGGGGAGCTAGGAGATGTAACTCCCAGACAAGTAACCATGGAGTTGCTGTTGCTGCTGCCAAGGACGACAAACACAAAGAGAAGATGCAACTGTTGAACTTACAAATGGAAGCCCTACTTTACAAGTACTAATATAATGTATATAAACACTCAATTGACGACCATGTGTTTTGAATGAAGAGTTGTGTTCGTTATTGTGCTTCTGGATGAAAAATACTCTGGCTCCAAAACAATATTGGGGAAAAAGAACACATATGTCCTATTGCTTCCTAAGCTAATTTTTGTTTGTAGACTTGATAATAAAAACAAGAATGTTCTGTAACATTTAGGTATACCAAACAAGCTTATCACTTTCTCTTACTCAGTTTACATTTTGTGTTGGGTCAATTATTGACCTCTTGTCAGAATTCTTATTTGAAGAAATTGTATTTTTCATATTCTTTTAATGTTTAAAACCCATTAAATTAAGATACTTTTGTCGATACTTTTCTCGAGATATCTATGTACATCGCTAGCCGGCATCAGTGTTTCATGCTCTTTGAGGCAATTTATAAGCTCATGCCTTGAGTTTTAGTGCTTATTTAGCTCTTAGAATGTTCATAAGTCAACAACAATAATAATTTACGGCAACTGAAAGCTTCGATCCACTCAATCGGACGAAGGGAAGCCAAATAAATACAGCTTCCCGCCTGCTGCCTGTAAAGTTTGTCAATATCATTTCGCTGAGGTTAAGAGTAACCCCCCGTCAACGCCGGCAATAAACCCCGTTTAGCCAGAGCCAGAGTTCCGGCCGGCGTTTTTATGGCCAAATTAAACAAGGCCTGAGAACCTTTGCCCGCAGATATAGACATACATAGACGCTTGGAATGACCTTGTCGCCGCGGCATCTGTTATCCAATCCCCCGCCGCATGTATGGATTCGATGCGATCTCTGGGCTGGGTCGGGTTTTCGAATCGGTTGGCTGCGCGCTGCTGCATTGAACTTGGCATGCGATATTTAATTAGCCCCGCGGCAGCATTTCATTTAATATGAGTGTAGAGTAACCCGTCAGCAAAAATGTGTGATTTCACAGGTGTACGTATGCATATCGAGCGTGGAAATACCCATTACTATATGGAAAAGGCGTCACGGAAAGTACTTTGGTGTCCAAGACCACTTATTGTTATTAATTATTCAAATTTACGTTGATATCAGAGGTCATTTATGAACGTTTTGAGATGTTTTTTGAATCTGTGAAAGCTCTAGTCTAAATTAATTGAAGTTTCTGATATTTTTGTATGAAAAACTATCATAAAAACTCAAACCAATAATACCCATTGAAATATTTTCAACATCTTAAAAGGTTGTATTACCAAAGACAAAGTGCGTATGGATTGTATATGACCTGCAACTCCACTGATTGTCTAGGGTCAGGCACAAAACTGTAGCTCTAGCACAAATTGTTCATATAGTTTTACTTCTCTTTGTTTTTGTATAATATTATATCAAACTGGTTTTGTTGTTGCAATGCCGCACTTTCAATGTCAAGCTCCACAGTAGGCAGCCGCCTTTTTTGGTCAGAATGCGAAGTGAGAGAGACGGCAGCTATAAGCTATGCCCCCTCTCTCTCTTGCTTAATCGGACAAACACACACAATCTTCGGAGAATCTCTGGGTTCTTCCCTTTTCTTTATAATTTCGTAAAGTTCTATTCTTAAAGGGAATTACAAACGTAATTGGCTAAACATTAAGGGAGTTAATAGCTAGGGGGGGGGGGGGGGGGGGGNATTAAGGGAGTTAATAGCTAGGGGGGGGGAGGAAGGACCTGGCTAATGGCGACGCAGCCGCTGGGCCTCAGCCTCAGCCTCCACTTCATACTCGTATTCCACCTCCAGTTTCGGTTTCGAGCGGCTTCTCTTGGGCGATTTGGTGTCCTTCTTGCTGATCGATTTCGATTTTGATTTCTTGCTGGGCACTTGGATATCCTGTATTGTGATATTTTAATTGATTTCGGTTTTAGTTTTGTTTTTCAATATTTAAAAAAAATATTTTTTGGGGTCTTTCTTTTCGATTTTTTGGCAAATTTCAAACTGGAGCTGAAAACTTTACGCGCACACACTGAATGGAAAAACTGCAACTGAATGGAAAAGCAAACAGAGAGCTAGCTCGAAAGCTCGCACAGCTTCTCAGACGCGGCGGAACTTGTTTACTATTTATTACTTATTATGGTAATTTTTTAAAAGTTTTTTCGCAGGCAGGATTTTTAAATTAAAGTGTTATGATTGTGATATATTCCAAATATAAATGTAGGAATGATTTTCAGTACCAATTTGGTTCATTAAAAGGCATTACTTTTAATAATTTTCTTGTTAAAAAATAAATAATAATATAATTCCGAAAAGAAACCCTAAGAAAATGCCAAAAATCTAAGAGAAAACCCTAGGTGAGAAGCTTACCTCAATATCATCAGCATCAGCATCATTGTCTTCATCGGACTCGCCAAAATCGCTGCCCATTTCCACCTCCTCGCGCTTGCCGGAGTCACTTTCGTAGTCATCCTCCTCCTCATCATCATCATCGTCGTCGTCGTCATCAGAGTCGGCTTCCACAAACTCCTCACGCAGCAGATCCCTGTATGCGCCTTCCTCATCTTCCACCTCCATTTCGCGTTCCACTTCCTCTTCCTGCTCCTCCTCTTCGTCTTCCTCATCATCGACTCGCTCCGCCTCCAGGGCCTTATTGAAGGCCGTCTGTGAGAAATTGTAAATGTCACGGTATGTGCCATGCTTCAGACGATCCATCAGCGCCTTCTCAATATGATTATCGATCTTGGCCGCCACCAGAGCCTTCTCCTCGCGCCTAGCCTCACGGCGCTCAATCTTGGTGGACAGCGGGACAATGAGCTTCTGGCGCCGCAGCTTCAGCTTGCGCATTCGCATCAGATACTGAGTGATCTTCAGAAAGCGCTGCTTATTCTTGGCAATCATGTATTTGGGCCAGAAGACGAGATTCTCGTTAATCTGTTCGATGGCCTTCTCAAAGTTCCGCGACAGCTTGATCCGTTCCCACATTTTGTTGGGCGTGTGCGATCTTTCTGCCGTTTTGATAAATAAATAGATAATGCCCTTCTCCTCGCGAACGGTGGCATACTGCGAATTGGCCAGGGGACAGGTGCGTCTGGTGCAGAGACCCGTCAGGTTGTACTCATGGCGGCAGAAGGTGCGAGTGTCCGTCCTAAATGGGATGGTTTCAATTTTAATTTTAATTCATATCCTGAAAGGATCCTCTGTCGATTTCAGTGCACGCTTGACAAGACCACAAGGAGCCGTCATAATTCCTGCGCTTTGCAGTTGTTTGTTCCGAGCGCACACTGTATTTACACATTAAAATTAGCAACGAAAAAACTCACTTGACTTTGTGCGAGCAAAACGATTTGTTGATGATGCTCCAAACCACCTGCAAATGAATATATATTAGGCCATATACAATGGAATTAACTCAAGCCAACTCACATCGTCGTGCTGCATGGTGAGGCGGTTTGGCTTTTCACTTAGTTTTTAAGTTTTAAATTAAAAATGGGAACACGTGCAGCGAACGCCGCGTTAAACGAAAAACATATGGTTGTGATTATTCGATAGGCACGATAACAATTAGTCGTGGGCCAGCGGTGACGCAAACCAGAGATGTCAGAGAGTTTTAAAGTTTTTTTTTAAATCGATATTTATCCATATTTTAAGATGACCATTTTTAGCAACAAATAAATGCTTAAAAATATTATAACTAAGTTCCTAAAGAAGTAATTTAATCTATAAAAACATTTATGTGCTTGTTTTAACTAGATTATTGAATGTGTATACCGATTTTAAAATTTGTGAAAATAAAAATTTGTCTACAATTTACACAACATTAATAACTTTTTTAAAATTTTGAAATTGAAAATTTGTTTCTCAAGATTTTATTATTTATTAATTTAAATGTAAATGGCAAATCGGAATATCGATATATCTCCACCTCTGCCAAGCGGACTATCGCACGCGATGTGTATATCGTGTGATTATGTTAGGTTATGTTTCTCTGCGCGCGCAAAAAAAAAACTGCATTCCGAGCGACCGGCGTTACCTTTGGGATTTACCTCAACAAAAGCCGGCACCACGGAGCCTTGGGCTGAGTTTCACTACTGAGGAGCCGACCGTCGCAGCAGCAGCAGCAGCAGCTCTGTAAATAAGCATAATCATGATGGATCAACTGTTGCCGCTGGCGGCCACAGGGCTGCCCATGCTGGCTATTATCTTTGTGCTCGGTCTCTTCGCCCTCGAGGGATACAGGAATATACGGTAAGGATGCGGCAAACCGACGCGCTAATCTTCTACTCAATCCGGATGACACAAATTCGCCAGATCCCGCTACAATGCCCGCGTCAATTGCTGGTTCTGCAGCGGCGACTCCAGCGTTCCGTATGCCGAGCGCAACAGCTGGACCTGTCCGCACTGCGACCAGTACAATGGATTCACCAAGGACGGCGACTACAACCGGGACATGAGCTCGCAGCGCGACTGCAGCCGGGCTTCGCAGAAGAGCAGCTTCACCATCAGTGCGAACTCCTATTATGCGGATGTCCTGGGCCCAAGTCCCGCCGTGGCGGCCATGAGCAGCAATGGCCTGTGCGACAGCTGCAACGAGGCCCAACGCCTGAAGGTGGAAAAGCTGGCGCAGTTTGAGCCCAAGAACGAGGGACGCTTCGATCAGGAATTAAAGGTTTTTAAGTAAGGCGCGAGTAGGAGACATAGTCGACAGGGAGGAAATAATTATTAACAATATTCCAGAGAACAACTGGAGCAACAGTTTCGCCTGTGCAGCACTTGTGAGCGGCATGTGAACGGAGTCCTACAGGAGAAGAAAAAGATGGTGCTGGGCTCCAAGTTCCTAAACTTTGTCATCAAGGGAGCCGCACTCCTCAAGCAGCCGTATATCAATCGCCTGGCCACCGCACAGAGGCAACGGAAATTGCAGCGCTATAGCCATCTTATGCTCGTCCTGACGGGTGTCAACATTGTGTGCCTGTTCTGCCAGATGCCGCTGGCGACCAGTGACCAATTCACAAATATCCTGGGACACCACATTGGTTCAGCTTTGTTCCACGCCTACTCACACTTCTTGACCCTCGTCCGTGTCCTGGTTTCGAGCGTGATGGGAACCCTCGCGGAACAGCGAGATGTGACGGCCAAGCTGTTGCTATATCTCAGCACCTTTGGCAAGCTCTTGCTGTACTCCGTAGGCCTGAGCCATCAGCAGGCGCAGCAGGCCACCATCGCCTCCTGTTTCGTCAGCATGTATCCGTATGCCATGCTGGCGCTTAGCTTCCTGCACAAGATCAATGATGGCCTCAAGTTTACGCGCTTCACTGTCATCCTGCTCCTGTGGAGTGCGTACGCGAAGGGCATTTCGACGCTGGCCCCTCAAATCGATGGCATACCTCTCATGGTGAGTATATAGTGTATAAATCGAAATTGACTCTTTTACAAACACATTTATTCGCGCTAGCTGCTGGGCAGTGTGATCACTATTGGCCTGCTGGCCACCAATCACTCAAATCTGCTGAGACTGTCGGCAGCAAATGACGAGTCCGCCGGCGATAGTTTCCATCGGCTCTGTGCGGACGAGTGTATCAGCGATGAGGAGACGCTGAGCATGCTTAGCCAGCAGTTGAGTGACTGCAGCAATCTATCCCAAGGTCTGCGCGCCCCAACAGTCTACCAATCGACAGCTGCGTCAATCTCGGCAAGGACCCAAGTGGTGGTCCCGCCTGCATCTTCGGTACTCTCTCTGGATTCACTGCACCTCTCGAATCATCATCATCATCATCAGCCGCAGCAGCAGCAGCACGCTTGGCGTGGCAATGGTGCGAATGAAGCGGCATCCACAGAGGCCGCATCCACAGTCCAACAGCTGATAAATCGATGGAATCGGGCAGCTGCTCCTCTGGCCAGCAATGGACAACGGGAATTCGCGAGGTCAACGCAAAGCCTGCTGATGCCATCGCGTTTGCCGTCTGGCCTTATGGGTGGCATAAGTACTAAGGGCTTGAGTGGCAATATCAATGCCTGGCTGGCGGCCAATCAAAGCATGAACCAGGACCTACGCACTGCCAGTGTAATGCGTTCACATCACGAGGATGCTTATGAGGATAAACTGCAGCAGCAGACGCTGCCTCAGCAGCTGTCACGCACCTCGTCACAGTCCTCTGGCTTTGAGTCGCATCCCAGACCAGAGACCTACCCGGCACCAGCATCACCTTTTTCGTTGCGAGACTACAATTGGACGGCCGCCGTTACCGGGGCCAGCGATTACCAGTTCGCTGGGCAGCAACACCACCAGCAGCAGCAGCAGCTACACAATCACCAGTCACCCATTCAGCCAGGCGATCTGTTAAGAAGGTGGATCGATGAAGCCAGGGCGCCTCCTCACCTCCACTGACAGTGCTTTGTGTGGTTTATATTATAAATTCTAGTTTGTTGGTAATGTATGTATAATGTTTACTTTATAAATTATTATTGTTTTTTTGAAAATAAAATTGAAATATATGGGCAAAAGCTAAAATATGAACAAACATTCAAATAAACATGTTCTTTGCTTATCGGAAGGTAAAATATTAAAAAATATTTAACTTTTGGGAAAAACAAGGATGTTTTTCGAGAAAAGCTCGATTTTTGGGTCATATTACTTATTTGGTGACGTTAAATAACAGAGTAAATCGTTAAAAACAATCTCTGCTCTACGGAATATGGAAAAGTATCTAATTTATCGAAAAGTATAGATTTATTTCGATAAAATTTAGGTTTTTGGTTCAGATTATCTATTTCGTGATATTATAAAAACCCCAAAAGTAGCCAAAAAAAAAACGATATACATTTTAAAAACTTCGATTTATCCGATAACTGTTCTTCTATATTTCTCCAAAGGACTTTAACAAATTAGTCAGGACTTATTTGCTTCTTTGCAAAATCAGGCCACACTTTTCAAATAATGATTCAACAGTTTTGGTTCTTTTTTAAAGATTTTTCCATTTTTTTATTCACATAAAAAGAGATAACACGAGCAGAATTCATATTTGTTTCTGTAGACGACGTGGGGGGCGGGTAAAGGGGGGCGTTCTCTACACAAAGCAACAACTAATCGATTTCGGTGTAAAGTTAATGTATGTATAATCAAAATGTTTCACAATGTCAATTGATACGTATGTGTAAGAGTCAGCTACAGTTTACAGTTTACTGCATCAGTTTACAGTTACATTTTACAGTTACACAGGTGCCTCTCCTTAACCTCACATTTCGGTTTCGTCAGCTTTGTCAGTTTTCAATAGTTTTTACTCGGTTTTCATCAGCTTCTGCACTTTGGGCAATAAGAACATCAAAAATACATTCATTTTATTCATTGTAAAGTTATAGATATATGTATATGGGTGTGTATATATATGTATATATGTAGCATAAATTATGTATGTATAAAGTGTATAACATTTAACACTAACACTATATTCTTAAGCGCTGGCTTTCCGCATCTCTCTCGCTCTGCGTCTCACTTGCACCTCCTACTTACAACTCGCTAACCCGCTTACTTGCTCTATCGCTGTCTCCCTTTCGTTCGATGACTCGCTCGGAGCGCAGTAACTAGTACTCGCAGCTCGTTCCTTGTACTCGTAACTCAACTCGTTTCTCGTACTCGTAAGTCGTTTCTTGTACTTGTAACTCGTTACTCGTACTCATAATTAGTAATTCGTACTCGTATCTCGTTAGTCCTACTCGAAACTTGTTTCTCGTATTCGTAACTCTCATCTCGTAGCTCCGTAACTCGTATTATTTAAAATTTAATGAGGAATATGCAATCTCTGAGATTGTTTAACACATTTTGTCGACGACTCGCACAAATATCTATATAGACTTTACGTATGTCAATCAAATTGTTTAATATTTATCAAGCATTACGTTATTAATAAAAAAAAAAAAAACAGTAATAAAAAAAAAAACATACAGATACATATATGTATATAGTGTACATGTTAGTTATATATAATTGTAGCAGCCTGTTGCTTTCTTGGTTTGTTAGTTCTCGTGTTTTCAGTTTTCAGTTTTAAGTTTAGTTTTTATTCTTGGGAGTGGGCGAAATTCGTGGTTGGAATTGGTGTGTTTTGTAATTGTAAAAATGTTTATAAATAGTCGGTAAATAGTGGCTATATATTATTATTACAAGAAATGCATATTTCTTCAATCGATCTAGGGACTTCAATAATTATTTTTGGGGGCCTGTTTGTGGAGTTTCCTCGTCACTATAATTATTAATATATGTACTAACTGCTACAATTAAATCGGTTTGTTCTGCTTCAGTTTCAGTTTTTCAGTTTTTTCGTGGCTTCTTAATTTCTTGTATCTTGTAGTTTAGGATAATTCCGATATCTCTGGGCTTAAACGTAACAACTATCATCAACATTAGGGGGTATTCATAACAGTAGCGATATATATTTACGTAAAATTATAATTATAATAATAGTAATAGTTGTAGTAATAACATTAGTTACTCTTTATTTGTGTTTGTTTGTGTTGTGTGTTCTTCCTCCTTATTCCTTTCCTTTCCTTCAATTATACTTTAAAACCAAGAGCTATGTCTAACCATAAAACAAAAAATAATAATTGCATATTTTCTTTAAATCAACAAAAGTCTTTTGGAATTTCTCGCATATTCATTATATTCGTAGGCTACACATAGTTTGCATATATATGTATTTGTTTTTATATAAATTATTAACTGTATAAAATTAATTTCTTTTCGTGTTTTCTTTTTAGTTTAATTTTCCACAAAAAAAAAAATACAATTATCCTAATTTTAGCGCCAAACATGTGGGTGTGTTAAGGCAATAATTATAAAATATCTTAAATTCTCAGACACAAAAAAAAAAGAAATTTACAAATCAGACTTCATTATTAAACAAAAAAACAGAAAAGCTTTCCCTTCTTAATTTTCATGTTCTCTTAGTTTTCCATTTGCTTTTTCATTTGTTTTTTCTTTCCATTTTCAATCTTATTCCGTTTTATTTATTTTTTGTTTCGGGTGTTGTTTCAAAGGTAATGTATATGGCAGTCGTTATCTTTTGTTTTTTCTGTAACCTTTTGAGATAATTTTTGATTGCTTCATTCAAAATCATTATTAAATAAGAACAAAAAATTAATCAAATAAAATAATAATAATAATATATATTATATTTACTGCAACCTCATCATATCATATTTCTATCCATTTTTGTTGCCCCATTTTACTCAATTTTTAACTTGGTCAAAAAGTTGGTCCACATTGAAACCGTTAGTTAATCCATCAAAACGTGTGTTTCTATAGCTATATATATCGTATATACTTAACTCTAAGCCTGTGTGTAGAAGTAACATTTATTGTTATTGTTAAGAAAAAAAATTAATAAACAAGTCCACGTAGTTTAGTTTGTTGATCCGTTTAAACTGAAAACGAAGAGAGTAAAATTATTTTAGTTGCGTTTAAGTTTTATATGAGAGCTTAATTAAACAATTGAACAATTAAATCAATATTAATTTAGGATTATTATATAATGATTCAATAAAATTTTGGGATATTCTATGATAATATTTATATTTTAGATATTTTAAAGTTGAAAGCGATAAACTTCGATATTTCCATATATCAAAATTGTACGATATAATCAATAAGTGAGTGAAATATCAGACTTCTTCTTTAGATATAACATACATATTCAATCTTTAGTAATATTGATATATATATTTGTATATTTTAAAGTAAAATACGATATTTTTCGATATTTACACTTTCGATATGTCAATGGGTAAGATAAAATCGATAAGTTTCCACTTATTCCCCAATTATTATTTTTTATTACTAATATTATTATATTATATGTTACTTCATTAATAGCACAAAACGATACTCACTCTGATCAAAGGTGCTCGGATTAATGTAGCTGATCAGATCCTGATCCGACATAGTGGTTAGCTCCTGCGGTATTGGCGGCTGCGGCTGCACCGCCACCGCCGCCGCTGCAGCCACTGCGCCGACGGCCGCCGGGAGAATGATGCTACCGGCTGTGCTGGGTGCCGATGCCTGTTGGGTCATCACCGCGCCGTTGGTGGTCACGGCAGCGGTGGCCACCGACTTTTGCAACGCATTCTCGCTGGCCAGGGCAACGATCAGAGATTCTTGTGGTGTCGGCGGCACCACCACCGGCAAATGGTGGCCATGATGATGTCCGGTCACATGGTGACCATGCCCGTGTCCATGCCCATGGCCGTGACCATGTCGATGGCCATGATGCTGGGCATGATGGCTGTGACTCAGCGACTGGAAGTTTGCCGCCTCCACGGCAACGGCAGCGGCGGCGGCAGCCGCTGTCTCCGGCGTTGCCGAATGTGTGGACAACAGCAGATTCACCTCGGCGGGATTGGAGTTCACCGTGACAGCGACACCTGCCTGCGGCGAATGGGAATGGGAGTGCGAGTGATGGCGATGGTAATGATGCTGCTGCTCCTGCTCCTGCTCCTGCGTGGTTATAAAATCGGCCGCCGCCTTGAGAATCATATTGCTGACGGCCGTCGATGTGGCAGTGGCCGCCACCTCTGGTTGCATGACAGCCGGCGGCATCGGTGGCAAAGCATCGACGACATTAACACCGCCCACCACCGCCGATGCTGTCGGTGGACTCATCATGATGTTGCTCAGGGCCAGCGCAGCCACCGCAGCGTCCTGTTGCGTCGGCTCCGGCTGCATGGCAATGTCATTCAGTATGGAATTGGCCATGGTCACTTGGTGAGGTGCCAGTATATTGGGCACCACCGCGGTGGCGGCACCATTTGCCGAGCACAAAATTGTTGAGGGGGAGACGGCGGGATTCATGATGATATCAGTGGATAAACCACCGCCGGTCACATCCAAAGGGGCGGATTGAAGGCCAGCAGCGCCGGCCAAAGCGGCCGCCGGCTCTGAATTGAGTATAATATCCTGCGACAGGGGGGAACTGTTGGGCGAACTCTCGTTGCCGCTGAGCGAGCTGCTGCTCGAGTTGCTAGAGCTCAGCGAGGAGAGGCTCCGCTCCAGGACGACGGTGTGCGAGGGCGTTGACGGTGCTGCCGCAATGCCCACCTTGGCCTGCAATATGTCGGTCAAGGCGTGATCAATCACCGCGGAGGTGGTGAACAAGGCGGGCTCAGTGGTTCCATTGCTGCTGACCACCGAGGTGGATTTGGTCAGTTCGTCTATGAACTTGTGCACCTGCTGCTGGACCTGCTGCTGCTGCTGCTGCTGCTGCTGCTGCTGCTGCTGTGCCTGCTGCTGATGCTGCTGCACCTGCTGTTGCTGCTGGGGCTGCTGCTGTTGCTGTTGCTGCTGCTGCTGCTGCTGCTGCTCCTGCATCTGCTCCTGCAGCTGCTGCTGCTGCTCCTGCATCTGCTCCTGCAACTGCTGATGCTGCTGGACCACATGCTTCACAATCTCATTCTTAACGGCCAACTCGACGGCCACAGCCACGGCAGCGGGATCAATATCAACGGCTGCCGCCACAGCGGCCGCTGTGGCCGGTGCCACCACCGCTGGGAAGCCGGGCAAGCTATTGGATTGATCGTACATGATGGTGTCCAGGCTGGGCTTTCGCGAAACGAAACGATGATGATACTGCATGGCGGCATTGGGGCTATCCGGCGTCGATTCACCGGTGAGGGGACTGTGCGAACTGCTGTCGTCCAGGAGCTCCGTCTTCAGGGCCTCCGCGCTGGCCACGGCACTCAGATGGACCAGCTGCTGCTGCTGCTGATCGGTGATCATGGGCGTGGCGCTGGGCAGCGATGAGCGGCGAACGCCCATCGGTATCTGTGTGGTTATCGGTGGCGGCATCATACCCGAATCGATCTCATGCTTGGCCTCCACATTGGCTTCGGGCACGGAGGATGAGCTCGGAACTGCTGCCGTGGGATTGTTAGCTCCGCCGGAGCCCGTCCAGCCTACGCCGCTGGAGCCACTGGGCGCTGCTGTGGTGTCCATGAAACTGCTCACATCTACAAGAAGGAACAACAAGAGAAATGGAAGAGGGGTCTCTTAGTAATCTCATTTTGGTGGCATGTCAAGCAATCAGCAATCAACTTCGATCAGCAATCATCAATCATCATCCATCAATAAGAAATCATAAGAAAAAAATAAAGAGGATATGTAAAAACAGTCAGGGGCGGGGCTGGGGGCTGGGGGGAAAGCGCTTAGTCCTAGGTTTGGGTTCCAGGTTTCTAAGAACGAGAGTTCCGGCGGAGAGAGATCCGCCGAAGTTCAAATGCCCTTCTCCGGCTGCTCCTCTCCTCTGTCGAGGTTAAGTACTACGGCTTACAAACTATAAAAACAAGAGGAAAAAAAACAAGAAAAAACAACAAACTTAAACTATTTTGAGAGCGAGAAGAGCATTCGAATTCGTTGGATCTACCATCTCCGCCGGACGGTAGAGGGTAGGGGTTTGGTCACTAAAACTAATTAATTAACGACTAAATTAAGTCTAGTTATCATCATTATGTTTATTGCTTAGTTGTAGCTTATGCTTGGTATTTCATGGACTCATCCACGCACATCCTTTCATCACTTTGTCATTCATTCAGCAAAGGGGGAACTGGAGAAAACAACACTAAGAGCTAAGAGAGAGCTACGAGCATTTAAAATATATATATTTTTAAACACACTCAGAATAATTAAGAGCCTTAAAACAAACCACACCAAAAGCTGACAAAATCATGTTATAATAATTTTAAAAAACCGCCATCTAAACTGCATCAGATACACTTTGGCCGGGATGAACAATCAAATAAATCACCTATAGACAAACATCCACTCAATTATAGAAGCGTTGGTGAAACGGCTTCACCAATATTGATTGCAGAAACTCAACGATCGTTTCACTCTCACAATAACGCTTTTAAAATTCAACAACCATTCACCAATAACGCTCTTAAAAGTCACCAATCATTCTCCAACAACGCTTTTTAAATGCAAAAATCATTCACCAACAACGTACTTTAAATTCAACAAACATTCACCAAGAACGCTTCATAAATTCAACAATCATTCACCACCAACGTATTTTAAATTCAACAATCATTCACCAACAACGCTCTTAACGGCCACCAACAACAACAATTCAACAAAATGATTTAAAAAACTATTAAGAAATGCCTAGATTCAGAATCAATCTTCATTCACCAGCTGCAAACATCATATCCTTTCATAATTCAATCACACACCACATCATACTCCAAGCTATTAATTCTTAAGACTATTGGCTTATATAATTACGTCTAGTGTTTGTACTTAATAGCTACTGTTTATATTTATATGTATATACCAAGAATTTATGGATTAGTAGTTGGTAGGTTCTAACAGGAGCCGGAAACATACAAAATGCAATTCTCCTAAAACTCCTAAGCGGGGTCGCATTGAACTAAAGGTGTTGTCGTTCTTTAGGCGTAATGTTGAGGCTCTGAAGTCGAGCAATGCTTTAAATTCCACTCGTTCTAGACGAGTCCCATCACTACTACCTCTTATTTAAATGGGTCTTTAAGAACAAGTTCCCGCTAATGTATGTATTTGGTTTCATATTTGGATTTAGGATAAACATTTCTTTCACTGTACGATTTCCATCCGTATAGTTAGGTCTTGGGTCCCCATCTTAGAACTGAAAATGCTGTACATGATCTGACGTGATTAGTATATAAAAAAGAATAACGGAAATTGAATTTATAAAGAATGTGCTTGTGATTTTGGAATAAGGTTGAATTTTCGTAGAAGGAAAAATTTGATGAAATATGTATTAAAGAATAGAATTGAACACAACTCATGACTGATTTCACATAAATTAGTTTTAGATACCAATGAATGATAAGACCTATAGAGCCTGGGGAGGCATTGTAATGATTTTACAATCGAAAACCCAAGAAAATTTCCGAACGAAGTTGCCTAAAAAATGGGGTTAGCTTTATGTGACTATGCAAATATAACCCGTATATATATATAGAGGATGCTTAAGGATAATGCTCTAAGGTTATATGGATGTGAAATGGGTTTCCCTTAATAGTTAATAGTAATGGTAAGTGTGTGTGTGTGTTGGTGTATTGGTGTAGGGTATTAATTAAAAGACATATATAGAGAAAAATTGAGTACGAAATGGCAAAAAATAGTTTGTACGTTTGGTCAATTGGTAATATTAATTTTTCAGGTCATTTTTGTTCTCTAAAAAAATATGTATATTTTTTTTTTGGTATTTATTTATTTTTTTTTTAACCAGTACCCTAAAACGTATCCTTGATGCTGAACGTAGAGACGATGGCTAGAGATGAGCAGAGGAGATGTTGAGATGCTGAGATGAGGAAGACTCGAGTCCGTCGCCGGTCAGGTCATCTATTCCAAGGGGTCGGGTCTCCTCGTCGGGTATCGATCGCTGCCATTGTTCTTTCCATTTTAAAGGGTATCACTTTGTATATTTCGTGTTCTTTTTTTATTGTTGTCTGTGTGACGTGACGTGACGTGTGTGTTTGGTTGTATGAGTTATTGCCTATCGCAGTCACTTATCGATCGCTTCGATTAATGCGATTCTTACGATTAACGCAATCGATAGTTCTTTCGATCTCTCATCACTTTCACAGTTCCAGGGCGATGCTTTCATTTTTTGCGGCCTTTCATTTCGCTTGCCTCTTTGCTATATTTATTATAATATATATATATATACGATATATATACATATATATATATATGGAGAGAGAGATACAGGATATGTCTGTGTCTATATACTTGTTATATGGACTTAATTTGGATTGTAATTTTGGCCTTGCATTTTATAGCACTCAAAATTGGTTACATATTTGACTATATATAGTTAGTTTGAGCACCTAAATTGCTAAGAGAAAGGGGAAGGAGGAAGAATATAAAGTAAAAATATATATATGCATATTTTTTTCGGTAGTTTTTTGGTTTTTTTTTAGGGTTTGGTGAAGGGAAGGAGTTTTATTTTTGGTTCTTTTAAGATATCCTGATCTTTGACTTGAATATCTGCCTGTTGTGGTTCTTTCTTCTTCTCGAATCCTCCTGATTTCTTCTTCTGCTGCTGCTGCTGCTGATTTTTCATCTTGTGTTGGTTTTTATCTCGCTTTTGGTTGAGTTTTCCTTTTTGGGTAAGAATTATTTTCTTTTTCTTTTTTTTGGTAGGACGAACTTGATCAAGAAAACTCTGCATTTGATTCAAAGCCCACACACACACATACTGGGCAAGCACACAAGCACACGCACAGCAAACATACACACTCGCACACCCACTAAAACACACACACACATATAAATTAAGCCAAAAGAAAAGTGTGGCCGGAAAGGGCGAAAAACTACGGCAAATAATCATCGACCCAGAGAAAGATAGGTTCTAAACAGATAATAGGATATATGCATTACGAATCCTTGGAATCGCATCCATTGTGGATCAGTTCTCAAATATTTGCATCATCGCAAAGAATCAAAGTTCAAGTTCATTCATGCAGCAGAGTTGTTTCGATCAGTTTCCGGTTCCGCTCCCGCTCCCGCTCCCGCTCCATTCCCCGGTGGAGTGGGGAGAGAGGAGAGAGCGAGCGAGAGAGCCAGCGAGCGTGGAGAGATTGAGATATGGGGAGAGAGATTGGATTGGAGAAATTATTTCTCCAAAGATTCGCCTTATATCTCAGTTATTTAATAGTTATTTTAATATTAATTTAAAGTTTTTTATGTTTTATAATTTCCTTATTTGTTTTCCTTTTTTTTGGTTTGCTTATAAATTAAGTTATGTTTTTAAGTTTTATATATTCTTTTGAGTGATCGCTTTTTTATTGCGTTTTCCTACTTAAAAATATTTAAGGCTTTTATTATTATTAGACTTTTATAGATATCGAAACCAGTTTCATGCGTTATTCATACAGAGAAAAATGGAGAGAGCGAAAGAAAGTGGAGAGAATGAAAGAAAGGAGGCAGGCAAAAGATATAGTTTATAGTGAAATGATCTTGATCTTTGGTTATTTTTTAACAGGCAAATGAAATGGGGGAACCCATAATGATTTAAGTTTACATCTTAACATAATTATAAATACTAAATTAAGTTTTAAGCAACAAAAATATATTGTATAATTGTTTTAAATTTCCTTTTCTTAAATTTCTTTCCTTGGAGCTTAAAAACATTTTAGCAAAACAATTTCGTTCACCTTTCTTTGTTCAACAAGGCCCAAAGACAGACTTGCTAATTGTTAAATATATATTTATAGTATAATAAATGTAAAACCGCTAACCAAAGACAGCAGAGAGAGCGGGGTAAAAAGTTAAAATAAATATAGATAGAAAGGGAGATAGAGGGGAAAAAAAGGTTAGAAAGAGCCAAAGAATAACGCATGAAACGATCTGATTTAGTTAGGTATTTGCTAACCATTAAAAAGGGGAATGTTTGTTGCGCCTACACGAACATAAAAAAAAAAATAATAATAATTATAATAACACCACATCGTTGTTGGCATTTGAAAAATATAAAAATAAAAAATATGGCAACTTAAGTTTTCGTTTAGCCACTAAAGATTCCATTAAGTACATCTAAGGACTGCCTAAAAACTGACTAGACTACCTCAACTACGAAGAGTACTATCCGTGTCCTTTTGATATATTATCTATACATGGGAGCTACGCGATTTCGTTCGATTTCGATTTCTGTTTGGTTTTGGGGTGACGGACAACACTTAGTCAACAAATAGATACCTTGGGCGTGGATTGTGTTACTTAACGTGCTGGCAGCCGCCAGCGTCGTGTACTGTCCCTTGGGCGTGTAGGTGAACGTGTGCGGCTCGCTCTTCTTGCCGCTGGAGACGATCGAGACCTGAACCTGGACGGGCTTCATTAGGTTCTGATGCAGATACGGCGGCACCGTGCAAATTAAATGGGTCTGCAAAGAAGGCATAATTATAGTATTAGTAAAATAATAATAATAACAAGAAAGCAAGCTAACTTCGGCATGCCGAAATTGCAGAATAATTCAAAGTGGCCACATCTTAAATTATATGAAAATATGTTGAAAAGTTACAAATCGAGTTTCAAATGCATTAAAAACTAAGAAGAAAAATCCAAACCGGACTGAAAACGGTTGAGTTTAAGCAAAGTTATGATGAAAAAACCTTCAAAGTGTTCTTGATTTTTAAGCCAAAAATCGAACCATTTTTTCAACAATAAATTTAAGGGGTTACATCGTCAAAATTGTCAAAAATTGACAAAAAAAAATAGAAATTGAGTTTTCTCCATTAAAAACTAAGAAGAAAAAACCAAACCAGACTGAAATCGGTTGAGTTTCAGCAAAGTTACGATCAAAAAACCACTGAAGGAGTTCGCGATTTTTGCTTCATTCATTGATGGTTTTAAGCTCTTTGAGTAAAACAATTATGTGATCATGTAACTTAAAAAAATTAACGAAACCCACCTGATGGAGATACTCCTTATCTGGCAGGACACTCTGCTCCCAGAGGGCGGCAGTTCCGCCGATTAACTGCTGACGCACTGCAATCTCGGTAGCAGGATCATCGCCATTAACACTGTCATAGGTCTCCTGGAATACCACGTGCGTGTCCTTTAAAAAGTTCTTGCCGATAATGAACAGCTCGAGGCCGCCATCCACAGGACATGAGTTGAGCGACTTTTTGCAAATCTCCGGCACACCAGGGGGTTGGGCTGAAGATGAATAATTGGTTATAAATTCGTTATTTGAGTTCTTATTATTTATTAATTAATTAAATTACTCACTGCAGATGATGGGATTCGAGCAGACCTGAAGGGTCTCGGTGGTGCCATCGTCGCGGGTAAGTTGAGTGCGGAAAACCATGCGGCAGCGTGTGGACTTCTTCTTGTTCTTCTGGGCCAAATGCTCCGGAAAACGGTGCTCCACATCGACATTGCGTTCCTGCAAGGTGAAAAAAGAAATGTTTAGATATTTGTACATATAGATCTCCTTTGATGCTAACCTTTAGTATGCCAACGCAATCGCAGGTAATGGTCATTTCCGTCTCCGGCTTGAAATCAATCTCAATGACCATGGTCCCATCCACCTTCTTTTCGTTGCACTGCGTCGAATTCTTGCCGGCCACCTTGCACGCCTGATAGAACATGTGCGGCGCCACGCGTCCAATGTCGGTGCCAATGAAGACCTGGAGGACGGCGTTCTTGTCGTAACCGGTTAGCCGGACAATGGGGAAACCATTGCCGCTGCGATCCTTGACAGCGCCGCGGCTACCCTCCGTTTGATACCTCGCCCGATGCTGTTGCTCCGGCTGCGAGACAATCTCCAGCTGCACCTGGCCATCGTTGGAGCTGGCGATGCTGTTCAGGGGCGTGATGGGTTGCCGCTTGTTGGCCACTCGGGTGACAGTTCTCGCCGAAATGAATCTGAAGGATTGGCGCCACCAGAAGAGAGAGAGGGTGAGAAAGATAGGGAGAGATAGAGGAAGAGAGAGAGAAAGAGAGGGGGAAGACAGAAATATGGGATCAGATTCTGGTCGAGAATGGAATATTTTTTCGCTAAAATTTGGTTTATTTGTCTTGGAATCGTTACAAAAAAAAAACATAAAAATGAGGAATGCCTTGTACTTGTACTTGAACTTTGGCCGGTGATACGATCAATCGATGGTTGAAATCTATATAAATACTATATATGTTGGCGATTTTTTGTTGTCGGTCAAATGATTTATGGTCTAATTTATGTGCAGATAAAATTCATTGCTTCTTTTTTAGAGATACAAAGATACACAGCTACGGATTCATATTCAGATTCAGATACGGATACAAATGAGTCTCTAATAAAATGTTTGTGAATTTTGAATGGAATGAAATGGAATGGTTGTTTTGCTGTTGTTAATTACACAGAATCACACGCCGCACACACAGAGGGAACAACATATGTACAAACATATATATAAAAAGAGATATATATAAAAGCCAAAAGAATTTTATAGATATTTTTTCATGGCTTGCATGGCACTTGCATTCGGTTTTTTCTATCTTTCTTTCTTTCGGTTTGGTTTAAACAAAAACTGTTTACAATTGTTTCAAATTATTTTTGCACAAACATATAGATATATATATGTTGTAAATACAGAATAGAATGACACGAACAACAAAACACACACATTAAGCAAATAATCAAAAAAAGAACAATAAACAATTAAGGAATTAAAGAACAAAGCCTTCAAATCAAATAAAAATAGGTCTGGGAGAAAGGTTTTTTAAAGTTACTGACGTTTTTTGTTTTAATTTGAAATTTGTTTCTTTTAATTTTGAAGTTCCACAAAATATATTTCTTTTTTCGGCTGATTTTGTTTTTTGCATATCCCTTTTTTCTGAAATTTATTTCGTTTCTGCTTTGATTATGTTTTTTGTATATCTTTTTTTCTTAAATTTGTTTCTCTCCTGTTTGATTTTATTCCTTTCGTATTCCTTTTTTAATTAATCCCAAATTGTCTGCAATTTATTTATCATGTTTGGTTTATATAAGAATTTTGTAAGAAATTGTTTAGATTTTAAAACCTTTAAAAAAGCTTCTAAAAGTATGGAATGATTGGTGTAAAGTAGAAAATATAGTATAAATTTCTTCTTTAATTAACATTTTATATTTTTTAGCATTAGCAAGGCTTAGGGGTTTCTGTAGTATCCTCTTTTTGGGTGATGCTTTAATTTTGTTAATTTTGCAGGGATATAAAAGTTGTGTATATTTTATTTTCGTTTCCAAATTCATTGAGAGACGTTCCTACTAAGTGCTTTTTATATATATATAATTTGATAACTGTTATAATTCATGGACTAATCTGTACCTTTACATGTCCTAAAACTCAGTATCCTTTATCTAATATCCACATTTACCTTTTCGTCTTCGAAGTTAAAATGCCAAAAAATATTTCTGTGTGGGTTTTGCAACGAATTAACCTATAATTTGTTCTATTTTTTTTTTTTTAAGAGATTTTGACCAAAGCATTTTTAAAATTTTGCTGTGTTTTTCAAGATTGTTTCTGTCTCGTTTCGCTGAAAGCCTTCCTGCTTACTTTGTCTCATTGTTGGCGCTGCGCGGCAGGTGCTTGCCAGTGGCTGGAGCTGCTGCAGTGGCGGCCACTTCTGGCAGGGCAGCAGCTAAAGTTGGAGCTGGAACTGGAGCTCCTGCAGCTGCAGCTGGTGCTGAGGACTCAACAGTGGCTGCTGCCACCGAGCTGGCTATCTTGCGTATGAACTCGTCCTCGCTGCAGGCATCATCGTTGTCCAGTTCCACCTGGTTGCACTCGAGCTTCTTGCGCTTGGTGATGTGCTTGCCATGGCGATGGTGATGCGGTTGTTGTTGGTGGTGATGCTGCTGCTCCTGGTGATGGTGCAACAATCCGGGATAATGGAACTGCTGCTGCTGCTGTTGCTGTAGATGCTGCTGCACCTGTTGATTCTGCTGGGTAAAGGCATTTACAGCCGCTGCCACCGCCGCTTCGGTGGCCTGAAAGACACCGCCAAAGGGATCCGAAGTGGAGCTGGAACTGGAGATGGAGCCAGAGCCAGAACCAGAGCTGGAGATGGATTTACTGCCCACGGATGAGGCTGCTGATGCGGCCGTCAAATTGTTGTCGTTGACAAAGCCCGTGTCCTCGTCCAAACTGATACTGACCGGCGGCGAGGTGGTGGCTGAGGAGTCCTCCGAGGAGGAGGCCGAAACTAGGTCGAGGTCCTCCAGATATTGGCTCATCATATTCCGGGCGTGACGCGATCTATACGTTAACATATACACACACATATATATATATATATACACAGAGATTTATGTACAGCAGCACACGCAGACAGCGTTAGATATTATTTTAATCGATTTGTAATCGTATTTAAATCGAATCCTATCGATCAATTATCGAACGATTGATTAATCGATTATTGAATTTGGTAAATATTTCCTCAATACAATATACATATTATTTCTTATAATAATACTTCAATAGAGTGCCATCGATTATATCGATTTAATGCTAACGATTAACGATAACGAAATCTTTTAAAAAATGTTTAATATATTTTTTTTTCACTGCAATTTGTTGATAAAAAGACTAGAATATAGAATATAGTATATAGAGAAGTGCAAAAAACTCAGCAGAATTTCTAAGAAAATTGCAAAATATATAGAAATCGACAGACAATCGACAATCCATGTCCGATTGCATTTTTAATGCAGTCAGCGAAGTCAACTCACGACAGAACTCAAGGGAACTGGAACTAAACTGCATATAGCTGAATGGAACTGAACAGATCTGAGTAAAACTAACGGGCAGTGAACTGAATCGATAACTTGCTGTCTTATATACTTAATTGAACAAGAGAATATAATAAAAGAGACAATTGGGAAGGTTGGAAATATTGCTATGAACTGGAAAAATGATTAGTTAGGAGCAATATAGTTATGAGTCAGAAATTCCTAATATTTTTTACTTTCTAACATAAAAATCGGTTCTCAAATGATACAAAATGTGATTTCTAAAACTGATCTTTAACAATTATTTTTGTTTGTATTATTGATTTCGATAGTTTTTTGTTTAAAGATTTCTTTAATTTGCTTTTAAAACTATCTTAAACAATTAAAATTAGTTAAACATTTTCCTAATTCCAAAACCGGAGGACCCAAAGTGAATGAAAACTAAGCTACTAAAGCTAATTCCCCTTATTAGCTAATACAACTGATAAAGACAGCCGGAGGAGGGCTAGTTATAGGGTAATGCCACATAACCCGTATACGTAAGCGATCATCTAGAGGCTATTCATTCGATCCTAAACCAAATCGAAAAATCAGAAAAACGGAACCAATGCGAATGCAGGCGCCGATTGCTAATCAGTGGAGCAGAGCAGAGAGTAAAGCAATCTCGCGGCGGCAACAGTGCGTATAAGTGATCGCAACGAAAATGAAAAGAAAACAATGCAAAAGTCATTGCCCAGTGAGTGGGGGAAAAATATAAATGCTATACATACATATATGTATATGGAGAGACTGGCCAAAATGAATGCAAATTAAATCAGCTAATAAAAAAAGGGCAAATATTCATCAAGATGAACGAACTAAGAGAAGATAGCGCACTCTGTCTTAACTAATGTTTAAATATTTTTGAGGGTTTTTATCCTCACTGTGAGTAACATATTTTTCTAGTACTTTGATTGCAATTATTTACTATAAAATCACTGAATTATCAGCAGATAAACTCCAGGTAAAAGAAAAGTGCAATGACAGTGGCTAAAAGCCCTAAATACAGCCCATAAAAATCACAACAAACTCTTTGTTTTCCCCTGACTTATTGTATACTTTTCCTACTTGTTATTATTTTTCATTATTATTATTCTATTTTTGATTTGAGATAAGGGGGCAACCCCAAAAGGCGAGTACCAAGTCAGAATGCACAATTTTGCAAGGAGGGTAGGTTAAAGCTGATGGTTCCGATTAGATAATGCAGATATTTACACAGATAGTACGGAGCTGGGCATGCAATTACATAGCCTACGACTAGGACATGTGTATATATCTATAGGACAACAATAACAAAAGCATTGAACAACAACAACATGAGCAAAGTTCAATTGAAATTGAAAACGAAATCTAAACCTTAGTCCATGGCAAATCTATTGGAAATAAGAAAACACATTCACCATGACCTACAAAGAAAAACCAGTCTTTAAAAAAAAAAAATTAAATAAAATTAAATAAAAATAACCCCCAAAGTGGCACATAAGTATTTTCAGTGAGTGATGCTGAGGCTTGGTGATTGATCGACATGATTGATATAAGACAGAAAATAAGAGAGAACTGTATTCCAAATAAAATATATAAATTATAGAATTCAAGCTACAAATAGTTTAAATAATTTGTATTCCAACGTCAATTAAACGATTTCACTTTTAAAAACAAAATTTTGTAAACATTTCATATAAAATTAAATATAAAAACTTTAAGTCAACACAAAGTGGCATCTTTATAGAGACAGACATCTCCGTTTAACTACATATTTTTTCTACAAACTCATTTAAATAAATATTTAAATTAATTGAATTTAATTTTAGTTTTATCCATTCACTATCTTTCAAATCACTCGACCATTTTTCTTTCAAATGCCTAACTTTAATAATTTATCTTTATTCGATCTCACTTTCTATAAATTCCGCAATTCCACATTTTCGATCAACGAAAAGCTGAGCAAGCACGCGCACGTTTGTTCTGGTCGAAGCTAATGGCCGGACTGTACTGAGGGATGTGTCTCTGTGGGGGAATTTGGACCTATCATTGGTGGTTCTTGGTGATATCCGAGAATCTTCCCGTTTTTCTTCGCTTATTTCCCCTCGTTTCTATATGGCCATTTCAGCCGCCTTTTGTAAAGAGAAAATGAGTTCCGATTAATGGCCAAGTTAGGCTTGGGCAAAGTATAAACAGTTAATATGATATGGTCGTTACTCGTAAAGAATACGCTTTATTCAAGTTGTATACAAAACGACGATTCTTGAAATCTATTCATAAAAAAATGTTTGCTACGTTTTTAAGAATTTACAAATGTGCAAAAAGTATGAGATGTTGTAGAAAGTTGGAGTCTTTCCATAACGGACAACCTATTTAATGTTTTTTAAATGATTTATTTTTTATTTAAAGAATACCTTAGCATACTTAAAAGCCTTAAATATTTCTTATTTTACTAGAAAGCAAAATAATATTTATAAATGAACGTTGTTATAAGCATCAACTTTCCTTAACGGACAAACGGACAACGGACAAGCCTAAAACCAATAGAAAAAACCATAAATCTTTCCAAAAATATTACAAACCAAGCGGAAAATGAAGACTGAAGCTTTAAAATAATTTCACATATTTTTCCTATATATACAGTACATATATATCTATATTAGAATATATTTCTGTGCATTAGCTGTGCTGTGTTTTTGCGTGCGTGTGATTTTTCGCAGAGGTGAGGAGAAGGCAAACGTACAATGTTCATCGATTACTCGAAATCATGAATCGAAAAACGCAAAACGAAGTAATGAAATCATGAACTGGCACTTATCATGAACTGTCGCATTTATCTCGAGTCGCGGCTGCGCATGAACTCGGCTAAAGATTTCCGAGAAAACCATCTAGGAGGGACTTGGACTTGATCAATGGAGGGCAGGGGTCGGACTTACCTTGATACAGGTATCGCGCGTATTAAATGCTGCTGTGGTGAATGTTGTTGCTGCTGTTGTTGCTGTTGCTGCTGTTGTTGCTGCTGCTGCTGTTGATGGTGCTGCTGATGCTGCTGCAACGTGTTGCTGGCCACTGCTGCTGCTGCTGCCGCGGCCGCCGCTGCAACTGTGTTGGTTAAAGCACTATTGACCAGAAGTCCGGATGATCGCTGGCCGGAGTCACCGCCCGCCGAGGATCTCAGCTCCGTGTGCTGATCGAAGCCGAGGCCACTGTCGTTGGAGTTGTCGCAGGGCGGCGGATGGGGACGCTGTGGTATTCGCTTGCCGGGTACCATCTTGCCGGGACCCGCCTGTGACGATTGAATGGTAAACAGAAATTAGTATCTGGATTCTAGGGGATTCTTGGATTATTAAAATATATAATCTATAATTCTTTATAGGGAAATGCTTTAATATATACAAACTGCAAAAACTTACCCTGGTTATTGTATGCAGTTTGCCGGGCAATCCCTTACCCGGCTGTCTTTTCGATGGTATGCGAAACCCCTTTCGATGTATTCGCGCACTCATTGTGGAATTCGTGGACATGGTCATTCTCATTCCTAAAATGATTACAAATAAAATAATGATTAAATTCGAATTAAATACTTATAATATATCTAAAGCTATTACAAGATCACAACCAATTCCATTTAATACAACGCTTCTATATAGTATTACTACTTGGTTCATTGAAACACCAAAGAAGAACCAGTCCAGATATAGATATAGTAGAGAGATGGCACCGAGGAACGGAGAAATATGGTCTCGTTCGCAGAGTTAAGTTATATGCCAGGAAAACTGAGCTGATAAAGCTGCGGCAAAACCGACTATGGGGTGCATTGAACTTTCCTCCGCCGGGGACGAGTCCGTATAGTTAAGAGCGAGCATAGAATCAGCTTCACACTCGACGACTATTGTTGCCGCAGCAGTTGCATTGCCCATTGTTGATCCCAATTGATGCTCAATTTTCATTTGCATTTCCATTTTCATTTCCATTTCAATTTCAATTCAGAGGCGCAACTGCAACAGCAGCAGTTACAGTTGCAGTTGCAGTCTCATCAGCCATCAGCGTGAGTTCCAGCTGTCATCGCAGATTCCAGCTTTATTTTTTTGCCCGACATGGACATGGACATATATGTATATATATCATCTGGCGGCTGGCCCGTACATACATACGTACATTATCATGGGCTGTGGAGCACAACAATGGGCCGGAGTCCGCTGATAAGGAAGCCAGACAAACCCAACCAAAGCCAAACGAACCCAACACCAACCAACCCATTAGCAAGCTCCGGTGGCTCCTTCTCCGCCTCCGCCTCATCATCTCCCACCCAGCATTATTATTATGATTATTATTATTTCCCTTATTAGTCCCGTCCTCCATTCCCATTCTCGATCGTATTTATGTTTATTATTTTTAATTATTCTGCTCTTGCAAAAAACATTTCATTTTAAATGCAATGCTCAAGTAAAACTTCTTTTAAATGTATCTTGAAATACCCTTAGGAATTTCAATGTACATTTTATAAATTTCCCTTTACACTTCTTTCTAAACCACCATCCTTTGCTTTTAAATCTTCGTCTACATTTTAATTTTCCTACTAAATCTTATATTATATTATCTTCTATTATATTATCTCTTTAAAATATATTTTCTAATCTTCCAATTTCCCTCTAAGTCCTCTTAATTACCTCCTTAATTCTTACCTAGATTTCATTCGAAACTTGTTTCTAAATTTCCTCCTAGATCTTCTTCTAAATATACTTTTTTTCCTTCTAAATCTTTTTCTTAATATCTTTATTAATATCCTTCTTTATATTTTTCAAAATTTCCTTCTAAATCTACTTATAAATCTCCTTCTAACATTTCTTCTGTCTCTCATAATTTCTGTCTTTCATAATTTCCTTATGAATATTCTAAATTTCAATACTAATCTTTTATATATCCTGTTTTTCTAGATTTAAATATCCTTTAAAATTTTCTTACAAATCTTCTAAATTTCTGAATTTTCTTCATGATCTGATTTTCAACAAAGCTTCATTATTTATAATTAATGATATATTAAGACATCCCTTGAAGACAAATTTTGAAATAAAAAATATCAGCCTATAAGCCCTTTCAAATTTCCTTAAGAATATAAACTTAAATCAAAAGAAATAGTCTTGTAAATAAAATAAATAAGAAGATATAGACCCATGTAAACTGCTATATAATTATAATACCTTCCCCTCATAATTGTGTTTGCTCACTTGATTTTTTTAACACATTTTTCTTCCTACCCCAAAATATCTCCAATTTAATTCTAAAGAAATCTCTCACTTAGGCATGTGTGTTCCGTTCCCTAATTCCGGTAAAACCGTTAAACAATTACGAGCTAATTTACGAGATAAGAGACTCGATGGGCAAACAAAAAGCGCCTTTGATAGCACGGCAGGCAAAACGAAAACAAACAAACAAACTTTGATCTCCAATTACGAGGATCCCTCGGTGACGTGCGTTGCGCCCCCAAAAGCATATATACATAATTATACACACATATATAACTATATAGCCTACACACACATAATATAGGAAGGTGAGAAAATCTGTTCTCGCCTCTTGGCTTTTATGATGCCAAAAAAATAAAATAAAATAAAAAAACGCACCCTTTTGGCCTAACTCCCAACCTTGGGCGGGAATCGAGCAAACAACAAAATACATATTTATTGTTGGGCTTGCGGAACGCGCCTACCTGTGGAGGAGGTGGCGGGAAATGGGCCTTACCTGGGATCGCTACAGAGATAAGATCGTACCCAGCGGGAGATGGGGATACCGTTTGCTATTGTTTCCAAGAGGATAAAGTGCTGTTTCATTCCCCAGATATAGATACAGATACGGTTTACCGATTAAAGATACAGCCACACGGTCAGATACCGCCAGATAAAATAATAACACGTCACCAGATACAAAGACTTTTTAAAAATCTAACCCAACTTTTGATATAAATTTCTAATGAACAATAATAAATATATCAAAAAAGTTCAAAGTCTTTTAAAAATTATATCAACTAGTTTTTAACCCTTTGACATTTCAAAATATCAACAATATTTGCATTGGGTAACTAGAAATTCTCAAGTCTGGATTCTGGGACACAGTGTAAGGCGTTAGAAAGTAGAGACTAAGGTTTAATTCTATTAAAAACTATAAGAAATATTTTTTTTAGACTCCTTGAAATATTAGTAATAAAGTCATTGAATAAGTACAGAAATCAAGCTAAAGATAATGCTAGAGTCGTAGCCCTTGCATTTATCTATCGCCGGAGCCCGGAGCGTACTTTGCCCTGACAAAAAGTCCGACTTTAATTGAATTCTCACTGGGAGAGATCTCAGAAAGAATCGCCCTTGGATCGTTAAACACAGATGTTGGTGGGTTTGTTGTTCGCCGAGTTTTGCAGGTTATATACTACCTGCCAGGTTCTATAATTAAAACGCAGACTCCTCCAAAACAGATTGTAGATTATCCATAAAAACAATGAGAAGACAATGACAGATACAGAGAGCAGATCGAGCTGAAATTAAGTGTAATGAACCCAACTGACCCAGTGCACGCCCCCAAAGCTACCGATTATAGCGATATTTATAAGGAAAAACTACAAATTAAAGTCTGTAATATTTTGTTTTTTTTTTTTTCGGCAAGAAAACCCTTTTATTTTGTGTCTAATATTTGCTATTTGCATTAATGTGCGCTGGTCAAGTGTGTTTGGGTTTTGAGACTTTCGCCTGTATTTTATTTCAATGTTTTGTTTTTAGTGCTTTCATTTGAGCCATAATCTTATCGCCTCGGGCCAAACCTGGCAACTGGCTAGAGGAAAAAAGCAAGAACCTGAGACAGGGGACTGAGAGAGAGATATGGTAAAAGGTATGGGAATTGAATCACCCACGGCGACAACAACTGGCGCCTCTCGCGCCTAATTGGAGATTGGAAAACGAACCCACGAACCCTCGAACCACCACCACCACCCTGAATCTTCGCTGGGCCAGGAAATTCCAGGTGTACTACCACGATTATGGCATATATAAGTAGTACCGGCTATCAGGGGCGGGCAGAGCAGGAGAGATTTGTTTTCGAAGCAATTACGGCTTGTAGCCAGCTGATAAGCCTAGCAAATTGATGTTGGGATAGTACAAATCGGAAGGTGCTTGGATTATACATTTTTTAAGATTTTTTTAGGGGTTTCGAAGGGTATTTAAGAGGTAAAAAGATACTAGAAAATACGCAACTAAAAACAGGCCCAGCCTGCCATAGCACAAACTCCCTCGCAGGTACATAATTTTAATGGATTTTTATTTCTTTATTAATATAATTTGTATAATTAAAGTAATATGAAAGCTAGTACTAATATAATATAAAAATATCTCTAAAAATGTTGTTCAAAAACTAGGGAGCGAGAGAGAGAGGGGAGAATTCGACTATTTACTTTCCGTTAAAACACAAATTAAAGAGCTAAGATTTTAAGATTTTCTCAAAAAACGTTTCAAGAATACAACCAAAAATAATTGCTCCCCAGATATGTACATATATATACATATGTAGATTCAGTTTGTTTTCTTGTAATACACATTAAGCACACATTAGGGATAAGAGCCTCCCGGGTTTTAATTGTTTGTTGTTCTTACCGAAATTACTTTTGTAATGATGCTGATAGGCTTGTAAATTTGTATTGTTGTTGCCATTGCCATTGTTGCCATTGTGGTGGCCATAGTGATGGTTATTATTGTTATTATTATTATTATTGTTGTTGCCACCAGCATTGCCATTATTATGGTGGCTAAGATTATGCATTTTGGATGGAATCCGATAGCCGGACTCGTAATGTTTATACTGATTGTAGGTGAAGCGCATTTTGATGGATTTTCCTTGTGTTGAATTTGTTCCTCTCAAAATTTGACTATATTTAATTCATTGAATTATTATTATTATGTTTTTTGTTTCACTCTTTGTACTCTCTCCTCGCGTTTCTCGTTCTCTTTTTGGGATAAGTGCTTTTAGTATATTTTATAATTATTTTTACAGGCATAGGTTTCTTGATTTCCCTCTGACTAATTGTTTTGTTTTTGTTTTTAGCTGTTGGTTTAATTTTTTGGTAATTATTATTGTAGTTGGCACATTTAATTGATGTTGTTGTCCTTTAATTTAATTGATTTCATTTGGCTTTTGTCATTTCATTGTGATTTGTTTTTGTACATAGGTTTGTTTTAGTTTCACAATAAATACGTCTGCTGCAGGTAGGGTTTAAGCTTTACTTTAATAAAAAAGAGAGGTTATTAAAATGGGTTTAAATTTGATGGAACTTAAAAGAAAAACGCGCCAGAATTGCTTAGCTTCGAAAACGTTACGAAAACGCGTCAAACGGGGCTCGAAACGCGACCAAAACCGCTTTGCATTTTTTACATTTGTGACTTGTTTCGTTTTGTTTTGTTTTTGTCATTCGCCTCTTTTTTTTGTATTCTCTCTCATTTATTTATTTATTCATATGCCTTTTTATTGTGTTTTTTTTTTGCTGTGTTACATACCAACGCCAAAGATATACAAAATGTTGTTGTTTGTTTTTTTTTAAGCACGCATATTTTTTTAATCGCCGGCGGTTTAAAGTCCAAGATGACAAGAAAAAGCTATAGTAAGGAGATCGCCCAGCAATGCTTTAAATGTGTAAAACGAGAGTGTTGTATATATTGATGGTGACTGTGATAATCGTCGGTGGCTTGAGTGCATTATTTTTCCCTTTCCCCAAAACTGGTTGCATTGTCCGCGGAGGCGCCTTGATATACTTGTATATTTCTTCTTCCTTTAGCTTCCTGGTATAGCCAGCTCTCCTTTTTTTTTTTTTTGTTGCCTCTTATTATTTACCCGTTTACAGTTACAGTTCCTGTTCTACTTGTTGCCTTTTACTTTTTGAGGAATGCATGGTATATGGCAAAATCCCTTTAAAATGGCAAATTCCGCAAGGTCTTGTCCCTTACTACCTAAAAAAAACCTTATAGGAAAAACAAAACCAGTCTTTAGGCTTGAAAACGATTTTGAGTATGATTTCTATAACGTAAACTAAAACATTTTACCGGTTTTAAGAGTTATAACTTGGTGGGAATTACAAAAATAATTCAAATGTCTAGTCAGAAATATTTTAAAAAATAGTTTTGTGCTTTAATAAAATTCTTAAAAAATTAATTTCTATAAAGAAAGGAAAAAACCTTTTGCCAACTGATTCGGACAATATTTGTAGCCACAAGCGAGATTTTTGTGGGTATATTGAGAAATCCTGTGTGCAGCAGCCAAAAAGTAGGCTATGTTTTCAAGCTCCATAACTCAAAAAATATAGTTTTAAAATACTACGTAAGTAATGTTTAAATACTGTTAATTTTAGCAGGCTTTAGTTAACAATCTAAGTTGCAGTTAGCTGCTATAGTAATATATATTCTGAGGAAAAACGCCCTTTTCCGCAGTGCATTTCAACTTCGTTTTGGCCAGACTTTTGGTGGCTAATCGAACAAACTTGATGCGGTGACACAGATAATTGTGTTAGCACCAGCCGATCGACCCCGCCCCCTTCTTGGGGCTGCGTTTGGTCTTTATATTTTTTTGACAATCAAATGCCAAGGCAAGTTCTTGGCTTGATTAAATGCTAATTGAAATTGTACGGTGTATTTATCAGCAATCGAGTGGCGAGTGTGTGCCCGTTTGTGTGTGTGTGGTGTGGCGACTGCCGTTGTTGGCTTTGTGTAAAATCATGATCTTGTTTCATTGACCCACATTGTTCGTGTAATAACCGATCCACTAGTGAGCAAAACTAAGCTGAACCTTATCTGACTTGAGCGGGAATGGCAATTCGATTTATATATATATTTCTTGTGTAATATTTGTTCAATAATACGAGTGCAGACAAAAAATTAATATTGTAAGCTATCTGCTGCTATTACATCAATAATTTTATTAAAAAATAGCTGAAAATATACAATTATTAAAAGCCAAGTCCACCTGCTGTGCTCTAAACAACCACAAACTGATAGTATATATTGGAAGCGACTCAGTTCTAAACTGAAAGCTCTTAAAAAATGTGTTTAGCCCTAATGAGTACCCAACTCTCTAAAACACCTGAGATCTAATGAGTGTAAATAAAAAATCTTGAGCTCATATTGAAGAGACTTAAACATTAAAGCGAAGATTGTGCTTTAAATTGGTTTATGGTTTCTGCAATTATTGATTTTTGTTTCAAGTGTTTAGCGGCATTCTCAACGCTTAAATTAATTTTGCACAGCATTTTTTCGTGTTTTTCTCATTTCTTTTAGTCTTGTTTTTTGTTTGGGTATTGGCCGCATTGAAATTTGTTATAAACAAACGTATTTTACGCGTATTTCGGTATGTGAGAACTCACAACAAGCAGAAAGTGAATTAAATGAAAATAATTTGTATGTATTTAATTATTCTTTTTGGTTTGTGCGCTCTTTGGATTTTTGGAGATTCTCGACGGGTCCGGGATCTGTTTTTTCCGGTTCGGTCCGTTGTGGTCTGCGGGTCTCTGGGTTTGCGACTGGAACTAACGTTTAATAGACTGTCCGCAGAACACTTGGCTCGCCACACACCCCGAAACCCCTTCCCATAAGCATTTCCCTTTCCATTCCCTTTCCCGAAAGGCGATAAGATAAACCCCGCGAGCAGATTGAGAGAATTGGAGTTTCTTAAAGGTTTCCCAAAAAAAAAAAAATAGTATATAGTAAATCTTTCATAATTTCTAAATTTAATTATATTTCAAAGTCCTAAATTTTTGGGTTTATCAGTTGGTATAAAAAAGTCCTGGGTTTACTGTTTTTTTGTTGTTAATATTTAACTGTTTTATCTGTCTAAAATTCTATATTTTTCGCTCAGTTTATAATTTTCTGCAAATATATTTTTATTTAATATTTTAAACTTTTCTCATTGACAAAAAAATTAAATTAAATTCTCTGGTATTATTATTATTTATAAAAACCATTTTGTTTAATTTTCCCAATTTCCCTTCCCGGTGAGTTAATCTTTATTTAGTTCTCTGTGATCAGGCCATGATTTCATAGCTGATAAATATTCGCCGCACAAAACTTTTTGCTTTAACTTTTTTTTCTTCCAAATAATAAACGTTAATTAGGCACATCACACCAACAACAACTTCAACCAAAAAAAAAAGGCGACAGACAGTAACAAAAACGTGAAAAAAATAAAGTGCGAAAGATTTTACCACGAGCTCGTAACCGAAATGCCGTAACTACCAAACCGTAGGCCAAAAACCGAAAGCCATAGACGTATACGCAGACCCTAGACCGTAGAACCGACCGACCGGGGACCGTGAACCGTAAGCGTAGCCGTAACCGTAACCGTTACCGTAACGATGTGAACACTTACGCTGAGATCGATGAACTAAAATCCGAAAAGAACGAAACACTGCAATGATGCTGCCGACAGGGGCATGATATAACAAACAGTACAGGGTAGTCTCGTTGGCGAGCTGAGGGTCTTAATGACGTCGACGGGCGAACACGAGCGGTCGATAAGACTCCAAAACCCGACTGCCTCGACAGCCGAAGAGACTACCTTGTACTCACTGTACCATGAGGGGCAGAGTGAGAGCCAGTGGGAGCCGAGCGAGAGAGCGGGCAGCAACAAGTGTACGCGTGGCCGAATGACGACAACGGGTTTAATTGATTTCCATGTGTGCGTGAGCTCAGCGCGCGCCCGTTTCTATTTACTGCTGTTGTGGCTTTTGTTGTTGCTGCTGCTGTTCTCGTTCGGCACTGATTGCAAACGCAGAATGATAAAGCAGCAACAACAAGTGACGGGGGGAATATGAAGATTGGTGAATGCGAGAGACACAGCCACAGAGAGAGAGATCTGCAAGAAGCCGAGCTGCTCTGCTAAACTGCACTCGCACTAGTTCTCCCCAGCCACCGCTCCCGTCCTCGCACTATTTCGCTCTGTTTTGCTCCTGGTGCGACCGACGCTGCGTATGCGCATTGTATTAGGGTGGACCAACCGTCCGCAATTAATTATAATCAAATTAAAGTTTTAAACACCTCCTAATATACTACCTCTAAATGCATTTATTTTTAAGTTGTTGTCACTCCTATGGATTTAACTTATTACACATAGGATACCTGAATTTAGGTAAATACTGTAAGATGTCATTTTACCTGAACCTTTATAGGGAAAAGGTAATAAACCAAGAATTCGGCAGTGTCACCTTATCATGCATATTTAAAGTTATATATTTGAAAGGAGCAAACATGTCACTGCAGTGTTATTTCAGTCGGTTTTTCAAATATTTAAATTTTCGTTTACATTTCCCCTGTTTTCCCATGTAGGTTCATCCCACTCTCTGCGTGTGTGTATTTTCAAGTGTGGCGGCGATGCGTAGCTGTTAATTAACACTAGGCAGCACACGTTCGCTTTGCGGTCAATTGCAGATAGTCAGGGCCACTCTGCAACTCTACAGAACGAAATGCCAACATAGGCCCGCACATAGACATGGACAACCGCTGATAAGTGGACAAATATACAAACATTAGCATCAGAATATACACTGGGGGAAATATATGTGAATTCATTGACGTACGACACATATTTCAATTGAACAGAATTGTATAAATTTGTTTTTTTTTTGCAGTGCACGTTTGTCAATTATATGCTTGAACACAAGACAACTATTTGGCAAGTGTGACCAAAAATGGCAAAAGTTTAAACCAAAAGAGTTGGGTCAATTTGCGATTAATTTGATTTGTTCGATTGAAAGTGTATTTATTAAATTGACAATCTTTTATCTACCAAAGCACTAAAATCAAATTCTAATTTTCCCTTCTCCCTCCCTGTATTTTACCTCCAATAAAATCTCTTGTCATCTTAAGGCCTATGAAGTGCCATTAAAAAATCAGAAATCTGGTGTGCAGCCATAACGGTGCATTTTTCGAAATTCGTTTGCCCCAAATTTGGTCACACCACAGTCACGCGTAACGAGGGGGGTACGCAGGGAGGTGGGATGGGAGGTGGGATGGCCGTCGGCCACATGTCAAGTGGCTCAGCTGAGCGGACAGCTGTGAAGAGAGGGCATCGCGTCGGCGTCGCTGCTCTCTTTCTCACGAAAACACACGAAGCGATTTGACCAGTGATCGTGTCAACAACAATAACAGTAACAGCAATGGCGTTAATTTTCTATTGGTTGCCGATGGCTGCAAGGTGGGGCGAAAACGGTAGAGCAGGCCAAAAAAAATTATAATAATAATAATGCCATACTGCCAAAACACCACTATAAATTGTTTTCATTATTTATTTTGATTATTGATCTAAATAAAATATAAAAAATGCAAATTTACCCATATGTTAAGACTATAACCAGTTGGGAATGCTAGCATTATAAAATTCGATTTTCCCTTTTCACAATGTCCTATTATAATTATTTATTTTTGCTTTAATGCCTTAATGCTTGAGCATAGATTTTCAATCTCGACCCACTGTACCTCCCAAAAATGTGTGATGCCCTCCTTGTCGGCTGATAAAAGCCAAAAGCAATGCCAGCAACAACAACGTTCACAGTAACAAAACAAACACAGCATACAACACATGTAAATTGTCATCGCCGACGTCACCAATAAAAAAAAACAAAATAGAGAGAGCACGCGCACACCTCAATCCATGTTATCACAAGAATAGCAACCACAAGTGATGATAGTTTTTATTTCTATTTTTTTATTCCGACATAGCATTGAAAATGAACTAGTTGGAGGCGAAGGGGAGCGGGCGGAAAAGAGGGAGCGTGTGTGTGCGAAGGTAACATCAATGCACGCATACATTTATATTTCATATTGCGTATACGCAACGTTGCCTCCATTTTTAAATTTTTTGCGTGGTACAACGCATAGATGTTACTTTTAAGAATCCTTAATTAAAAGTAACATCAATGCGTTGTACCACGCAAAAAATTTAAAAACGGGCGTCAACGTTGCGTATGCGCAACTCACACACATTATCCATATACATTTAATGGAAAAAACAATTTGGAGAAAATGAATTAATTAAATTATTAATATATTTATTAAAAAAATAGTATATATATGATATTATTTATTTATTTATACATTTATAGTATTAGATGTACACTTTTAATTCTAAAAATTGATAATAACATTACCCAAAGCCTTACTAAATCGATGATTTTTAAAAACGCAGGGTGTTAAATTTTGCTCGATTCGCGATGATATATAATTAATAATAATTACCATTTTTAATGGTTCGCCGCCGCACATTTGTCACTCTCGGCTATGTATAATTTATAACATTTTGTTCGTTGACAGAACCCCGAAAACCCCCGACAATCCTGCACCCCCCGCCGCCATCACATGATGATGATTATGATTACATCTCATGTATTTGCTGATATTGTCGTGTTGTCGCTGATAGTTGTTGCTGTTCCGATGAATGTATTATATTATACCCTACTTTTAGTGCGTGGCGACCTTAGCAATGATCATAGCAAACAACGACAACAAGAAAAAAACACAGGCAAATAACAACAACCACATCAGTTGGGTATTTATCAAGGTTCAAGGTTACAACCTGCACTTATTAATAAGGTTTATTGTACTTTTGTTTCATCACCTGCATCACTCTAGTACAGCCAACAAAAAAGGAGAAAAAGCAACAATGATAACTGGAGTAACAATAAGACTACAACAAAAGTTGCTTGACCTGCAGGAGCAATTGGCTTCTATAATTATTTATACGATGTTTCATTTGTTTCGGAATTTTTCCAGTTTCCGATGTTGCAACGAAGAAAAAAATGTCAGGGGGTGCGGGGGCTCAAAACATAAATATTATTAAAATACAAAAAATGTACTAGCGCATATTTTCAACTAATTAAAATAAATTTTTAGAATATCCTACAAATATCCTATTAAAAAATCGATATCGTAGCTTGAAATGTACTATTTTCTTCTACTTTTTCGTTTCCCTAATCATATTACTGCGAAACTTACTGTATGTTGGCACATTTTAATTAAAATTCGTATTGCTTTGATATGTTTTTGATTGGCACTCTAATTAGTAAAGCTCTCTCAAAAAGGTTGCCAAAGATATTACCAATCCGCATTCTTGTTTTTTGCGTATTTTTATTAACAAATGGGAAATCGGCCAGAGATCTCCGAGCCATCAACAACAAAAAAACACAGAAAATATTAAAAAATAAAAAACATTTTCATATTGAACGGATGCTGTACATTATGTGATACAAATCATACATACGCAGCCCAATATCTTAATCATGTTAAGTGCTTAATCACGATCTCGGACAATTTATTTCGTATCGATTAACGCTCGTCTTCGGTTTCCCCTGGCTCCTATCCAAATTCTCTTTGGACTCGCGACGCCACGGCAGAACGCTAACAACAAAGGTAAACAAAACAAGAGTTAAAAAACCATACAAAAATATTGTTTGAACCTTTTTTTTGGTCAACAATTTTGGACTGAAGAATTCTTTTGGACATATTTTTTGTATGAAACAAAAAAAAAACGATTGTAATATTGCTGATTAAATTCCCACAAAAATTTAGTTTAATCTGGTTAATAATACAACAAAAATTCACAACAAAATTTTTTTGTCTAGATAAACCAACAATTGCTAACAATTCTTTTTACATTTTTGGGGTAAACAATTTTATATGGTTTCTACTATTTTGTATGGCAAGAGAAGAAAAAAAAAAGGAAACAAAACGGAACACCAGACACGAAATGTTATTGAAAACGTTGTGCGTTGGGGCTTTTTTTTACGGCGACTCGCTGATCGTAAAAAAGTTAAATCAACAGACTGAAAAATCGCGAAAGCTAAATTGTTATTCCTTGTTGCACGTACCCGACGCGAGGAAAACAAAAACAATAGTAATAACAAAATAAAAGCATCAACTTCAAAAGGCCTCACAACAACAACAATCGTGGAAAAAGAGTTTAGTGCTTATTTTATTATTGTGCTGCATTTTTGTTGTAATTGTTTCGCCACTGTTTGATTTAATTATAGCAATGGCAACAGTAGCAGTACCAGTAGAGGATATCACGCATACGCCGCATTGGCCGCCGGACAGTCTCAGCTGTTAACCGCATGCTCAGTTAACAGTAACCATAAGGCCAGGTTAACAGTAATAATCGTTAGTCTGCTGTTATTTGCAGTTCTTAACTTAATTAACAGATATTATTAATTGAAATCGATGATAATTTATGGTATGGGTAATTTTTTAATGGTCAGAAATTTGTATAAAATTGAAAAGAGACATCAAATGGATCAATTTATTAAACAGCATCATCAGGCGAGTCGATTTAGCTATGATCATTAGCTTTTACTCGTTCAGTTGGAATATATATCAAAGATTATGTGACTGGCAATCAAGCAAGATAATGTTTTTACAATTATTAAATAACTAAACTAAATATACTTGAGTCTGTTTCTGAGAATGCCCTCATTGTCAGCACCCTCCCTGTGCGGCATAGTTATCTCTTGGACTCTGCTTCTTCTCGCACTTAATGGGAATCATTGCGCGTGTCTTCTAATCACCAGTTTTTCTTTTCTTAGATTATGCAAAGGCGCTTGGGCACACATAGACAGCGATAAAATTGGGGGCCAAAGGGAGCAGCAAAGGTGTTTCTGGGAGTCGTACACCATGGCACTACGAAAGCTGAGAAAGCCGACTACTTTTTTAACGCCAAACCCCCAAAAAAGTGAGAGAGAGAGAGAGCGGGAGAGTAAGCAAGAGATAAGCTAGCTGTTGAAAGAATATTCGACTTTTGCTTATTTTTTCGGTGCTTTTTTTTTTATTGTGGTTCATATTTTAAACTTCCGGGGGATCTATGTTTATTTTGGTTGAGAGTAACGTCGGAATTAATTTGTGGGTGGTTCTTGGTTGGTTAGAAGTTTGTTTTTAGCTTTTTTTTTACGCATCACGTGGATTGGAGATTGCAGATAAAAAAGCATGACAACAGACTCTATTCGTTTCTCTAGTTTATTTTTGCACAAAAAACAATGTAGATTAGATCGTGAGACATGTTTGTAAAGTGGGCCACGCCCACCCTTGGATCCATATACAGCTGCGAAAAAAAAAATAGCACCACTTGCCCAACCAAAGTTTAAATAGGTGTCCTAAGTACATTTGAGGGTTTAAAAAAAGCTAAAATACCTTTTTAGAAAGTAAAAACCCTTAACTTATTAGGAAATAAAAAAAAAACTACAATTGTTCTATAATTTAATAACTTATTTAAGAAACTTCATTAAAAATGGAAATATTAGGCGAAAAATATAATAGCACCACTTCATAAAAAATGCTTTAAACTTAAAATTTAAACTTAACAGTAACAAATTCACTAATAACAAAAGATTGCATATTAAAACTACGCCCCTCCCACTAATTTAATATTTGGTAGTGTATCCCTCATTAGCAATAACAGCTGTGCAACGTTTTGGCATGGAGTCAACCAGGTCCTGGCACCCTTTTGGGGATATTTAGCTCCAGGACTCCTTTATCACGGCCCGTAGGTTTTCGTTCTTAGTTGGATTAGAAGCTGCAACTGCATTTTTAATATCCGACCAAAGATTTTCGATGGGAATAAGGTCTGGCG
>VNJV01008845.1:0-10319 GCA_008042635.1 Drosophila nikananu | reverse complement strand
TAATCTATCTCTATATATTTTTAAAAAAATATAAATGTAATATATGTAGAAAATTCGAAGGCTTTATTATGAGAGTTAGCTCTCATCTATAAACCAATATTTCAAGGGTATCTAGAAGGCGGTTCCCGCCTTAGAAAGCCCTCGCTTAGTACTTGCTTTTCAATTTGAACTAGACAAACGGAAAGAAGAACAAAAAAACTAGAAGAAAAACTGTGCCAACATCGGCCTGCAGTGTTTAATTATAGTCGCTATAACTGACCGACTGACTGCCTGACTGACTGATGGAATGTCTAACTGACTGACTGACTGCCTGGCCTACTCCCCGCCTGGTAATGCGGTCAAATGTGCTCGGACTCTTCACGTTCATAAATCAAATGCCGCTCACTGGCTCACACAGATTCGTCTCGCACATGTACATTGATGTTTGTTTGGGCCAAACAAAAAATTTGCAGGATTCATAAATCAGGGAAGCACTCGAAGGAGGCGAGTTGAAGGATATTTACCACCGGGGGGCTACTTCTGGCGCTTGGTTAAGGTTCATTTTCGAGTTTGTAAATATGAAAAAAGTGATGATGAAAAATCTTGAACAACGATAAAGGGAATTACAAGAATTCGGATTTTTCCTTGTTAAGAATGAAAAGAAATTTCAATTTAAATTTGAATAATACATAGAGGAAAAGATAGGAAATATTTTCGCACAGAAATTGGCCCTGAACTGTGGTTGTGCAGGTGGCAGCTATAAAGTTCCGATTAGGCTAATCTTAAGTACTTTTAGCTCTTCTTAGTTTTCGTTTTTATTCGCGATTTGAGTGGAATATATATATTTAAGTGTATATATATATGTATATTTTATTTAAATATTATTTGCACGTCCGACGATCAAGCGGCGTTGACAGGCAACCGGCAACTGGAGGCGAAATCGAAACTGCAACTTGGCTTGACATTATATTATATATAATAAGAGTACCTAGTATTATTATTATTATGTATATATAAAGTGCATATAGCTGGCATATAGCTAAAATGAGTCAAAGGCGAGGCGGCGGCCACAAAGACAGTGACAGGGAAAATGAGACAGAAAGGGAACAATGCTAATGAGAACAACAGATGCTAAGATGCCACAATGACGGGGGGATAATATACATTTAATGTAATATTTACATCGTAAAATAGGAAATAAAAATAAGCCAGAGCAGAGCATAAAATAAATAAATAAAATAGAATAGAATAGAATAGAAGAGTAGAAATAGTAGTAGTAAATATAGTAAATATAGTAAATATAGTAAATTTAGTAAATATAGTAAATATAGTAAATATAGTAAATATAGTAAATATAGTAAATATAGTAAATATAGTAAATATAGTAAATATAGTAAATATAGTAAATATAGTAAATATAGTAAATATAGTAAATATAGTAAATATAGTAAATATAGTAAATATAGTAAATATAGTAAATAAAGTAAATAAACTAACTAAAGTATAGGATATATTGTAAATTTAAAGAGCAGCAGCAGCTCCTGTAACTCCATAACTTTATATATACACAATACAACTTGAGACTTCTGAGCAATTTTTTATTTACAATATAGTTACATATTTCAAATCATAATTAAAACCGCAACTTACCCAAAGAGCAACAGGCTGCACCGCAGCAATTTTGCCAGCAAAATGGTTAACCACTTTCAACACCCAAAATGCCTGGAAAAGACAACACAAATTGGAGTTTCTGGTAACCAATTCAAGAGACACAACAGCAGCAGTCACAACACCGATAAAATATACCCACGACAGAGTATAGCTTTATGGAATATATACTACCTATATCTATATATATATATATATATCTCACAGGAAAGGAAAAGCGAACTAGCAACAACATTGCGACTATGTAATCGCAACTGCAAGCAGCATGCCCCCAGCCTCGGCACGGGCATAAATTACAGCAAAATGCGAAAAGCGAATAAATGGAAATTAAATAAACATCTGGCAAAAGAAAAAAAATGAAATGAAAATGTCAAAGAAAAATTTGCCGCAATTGAAGTGAGTGGAAACCCGAAGGTAGAATTTCAATTAGAGGGTTTAAAATTTATAAATATTTTATTAGTTTTTGTGGAAAATCAATTATTTATGAAATCAATTTAAAACATTTTATGAATTGAATTTAATTTGATCTTATTATTATTATATATATTTAATGAATGCATTTTATTTCAATTTCATTTCTCTTTATTTCTATAAGTATAGAAATAAATAAACAATATGTTAAGAGTCCCATAAAAGAGGGTCGAAAGGCATTCAATGCTTTTTAAAAATATATAATTTTCAAATATAATAAATAACATAAATATTATTTTAATAAATGATATAAATATTATTGTAATACATAGTATATAAATATTATTATTTATTTAATAATTTATGCTATCCGAGACTTTTTTATGGAAGTTTTAAGTCACTTCCCCAATTGCATTTAAGAAGAAATTAGTGAAGGAATTTTCGAGAAAATGAAAATTATTTTCAGCGTAATCTTGGATATTGATTGAAGGAACAGCTGTCTGTAGTGCTTCCCTCCTTCGGTTGTTCTTGTTTTGTCCGCTTTATTTGCCTGATCAGGCAGCTGAATAAGGTGCATTATTATGAAGCCTTCGCTGAGACGCAGATGGAGGTGGCTTTTCCAGCAAAAAGGGGAAAGGAAACCAAAAACAAAAGGCAAAGGCACAGCTGATGGCATGCCTTCCCGCCCAACTGCCACTCGACTGGAAAACTAAAGTAACTATTTGTTGTTTTTATTATTACTTTTATTTTTTTGAATGGAGCAAATCGCTTGCTTGCATTATAATAATCAGAATCTCTTGTCTTTCTCTGGCCTGTCAACGCAGTTTTCATTCTCAGCGAACACTGCGGCGAAAAAAGGTTTGCCGAAAACATGGTTATTTAATGGGGGAAATAAAGGGAATCATATTAAAATAAGTAAAGAATAAAATTAAAGAAATAAAGCAGTAAAGTAATAAAAAAGCTGATAATTAAATGAGTTAATAACAATGAAAAAAATAATTGGGAGTCTGTATACATTTCTTAGCATAATTTTGGACATATTCTAACTAATTTAAAAAATCCTAGTGATTTCTGTGGCACCAAGAATGGAAAATTACATAATGTAATGCCCTTTAATAGGATTATAAATAAAGAAAAGCCTATGAATAATACCATTACATAATTTTTGAATAAATTAGTTAAAGGAAACTAATCAAATATATAAAATGATGATAAATTATGAATAATATAGTAGACTTAATAATACCCAAGAATAAATATGTTACTAAAATACTAGCAATGTTATATATTCCAAAATATTTCCTATTCTGCTCTGTGAAAAGTCTTAAGCAGTTTCCACTGCAATTTGCTTTTTTTTTTTACCCTTTTTCACTCTCTAGTTCGATTTTGTTTTTATCTTTTTTGATTTATTACTAAGCGTCTTACGATTTATTGCGATTTTCGCAACGCTCAATGCTGATTTTAATTTTTAAGTGCCACTCGTCGGCACCTGCTCCGGGGAGTACGAGGAGGAGGAGAATTTTCCGGAAAAAGGAGGGTGGGGAAAATGCCCCTATTTCGGTTTTCCCGCCGCCTGCCAGCACTGGCAGCTCTGCGTTCAGCGCTTTGTTTGCCTTGAATGCTTCTCCTTTTGTCCATTTTGAAAAGGAAAATAAGGGAAAATAAAGAAAAACTTGTGCAAATGAAGCGTTAAATTGACTGAGTGCTGCAAGGAAAAAGGGGGGGGGGGGGGGGGCAAGGAGCACCTGCATCCTGGAACTAGGATCTTTTTGTAGAAAAAAACTGTCACTGCAAGTGCAAGAAAACTTAATATTGAGAGTTGCTTTTGAAGGCTTTAATTGATTGGAAAGGCAGCGGAAAATACTTGGATTGCTGGAAAGTCAAAGGAGAATTAGTCACTCTTAGAGGTCATGCAATTTTAATGCAAATTAAAGGCATTTCCGTTTTAAATCGAGTGAAAAATGGGGTCGTATTCTAGTTAAATTGATATGTCTTATTTGGACACATGTCTGTAGGTCCTGGCCATCTGGTCGATGTAGTTCAAGAAATTTCTACCATTTGCAAAATGCAAGAACCCCTTTTGCTTCATATATATTTTTATATATATACTTTTTTCAGGGCAATTTGGGCAAGTTTTATGCTTCAAGTGTGTTCACTTCTTTGAGCTACCCTTTATTTAGTTGAGACAGGGGGTATATAGGGTTTTTAATAAATATATAACAAAGCTTATTATGTATATATGAATTTAAGGACTCTTCTTAGTTCTTCTTTACGTTATTTTTTTTTTATTTTTCACTTTATAATATTTTTCTTTAAATTTCAAAATATGTTCTGGGTGAAATTAAAGACCCATTCAAGGTTATTGAAGTTATATTCCTCAATTAGCTTTCTCACCAAATTACTATTAAATTCATAGATAAATGCATAGATTTATAGGTAATCTAAAAGTCGGTATATATTTTTTTTCGCTAACCTATACTATACTTCACTATATATATTTTTTACGACTGTCAGTTGTGCCGCGTTTGGCAACAAAATTTGTTTAAACGAAACGCAAGCAGGGGAAAAATCAATTTTTTATTGCCCTGTTGCTTCAGCTTTTCTTCTGCTGTTTTTAGCCGCTTTGTTTAGATTTTAGCCGGGCTTTTATTGGCCCAGGCCAGAGGCAGAGCCAGTAGAATGTTTTCATTTGCTTTCTCAGCGTTTTATCGCTGCTTTTTGGCAAGTGAAACGGTTGACAAGTGCCGAAGTTTGCACTCTGGAAAATGCATAATTCTATTTAAAAATGTATAAATAATTAAATATAAGTGTTTGTCAAGAAATTAAAAAAGGATACTACAAATGTTAAGGATTCTACTTAATATATATTTATACTAATTAAAGGTTTAAATATAATATTATGTAAAATACAATTTAGGAGAATACTTGACCATTTAAAACATTTTGAAATAAATATATTCCATCAGAAATTGAGGTAGTTCTAAAGAAAATATAAATTCAAAGGTTTAAAATAATTTAATTGAAAGGTATTCACTTTTATTTGTGTTTAGATATTAAGAAAACATTTATATAAACAAATGAAAGTGTAATATTAATACAAGATAAAAACCTAAAAATGGCATAAATATTACGGAAGCCTAGAAGCAGTTTTTATTAAACTAGAAATTAACAATAAACAATTTTTTGGGGGGTTAGCCTTACCCATTCAACTCCAAATGCTGTGATCATTTTCAAAATGATTTAATACGTTTTTTCCAAAACTTTTCTCTGCATCAGAGGGCGCGTTCCCAGGTGCCCAGAATCCGAGAATCTATTTGCCTTTTGATTGCCTTTTAATTACTGAGCGGCAAATAAACATAAACAAAGGCGTTAGCGTTTAGCGAAAATGGGAAATCTGAAGCACAGGCACACACACAAATGCAAATATACACCCCGACACACACACACACACAGACGGTAGAAAAGATATCCAAAAATATTAATGATTTAGCGAGCATTTTCGGTGGAGCAACGGCCTTCCTTGGTCTTTTGCCCGCTTGTTTGTCTTCTTTTTATCTACTTCTGTTTTTTTTTTCTGGGCTCGCACTGCTTTGTTTTGTTTTTTGTTTCTTTGTTTGGTTTTTTTTGTAAGGAGTTGGAGGTCATTTGACAATAGATTCTATAGACTCTGGTAATCAGAAAATAAATGAAAGTCAATTGGTAGTTAATTAAGAGTTTAAAATATTAGCTTAACTTACTTGATCCAAATTAAATTGTAACTTTCTTGTGGCGGTTTTTAGTGAATTAAGGGATTTAAATTAAATACTTCCTAGGGCCTATGAATTATTGTGTTTATAATTATCTGCTTAATTAAGCCAGAATATGTTGTTGCTAAAGTAAAACTTGATTTTTGTATAACTTTATATTTACGTTTACGTTTTACTGCTACTAACTTTGTTATTTTTAAGGCTGCTTACCACCACATTATGTCAATTTAGAATAAATAAATAGGTTTCCTTGCCATTACTTGGGAACGCTTTTGACTCCTCCTTGATCCCCATTGGGCTTTGATGGTGATTAATCCCAAGTCAACTGTCGTCTTCCATTGAGGTCTATTATTAGTTCACGAATTACAGCGGGAGCTTCGCTCTTCTAACCATCAAAGTTAAGCAGTCGCAAGTGCGTCGCAATCAGGATTAGGACTCTGAATCAGCTTCTAAGGGCGGGATAAGTGAAGAGTAAACTTGTAAGGAAAATGACATCCTGGAATCTAAAAATCTAAAACAAAAATGTAAATCAAAGCACCCAGTTCATAATTTTAGAGAAACAATCGTAAACACTTATTTAAAGGCATTACAGAAAGTAACCCAACACTGGTCAACACAATTGACAATCAGTCAGACTGAAAAAATCAGAGTAGCTGCCAGAATCAGGAAGCTGTCGGAACGTGAACTGTACAACAAGTTAATTGAATTTCATTACGATGGCTCAAACCTCAAAGAGAACCCCAGCCAAAACTACTGCGATTGCTACCAGTCCATGACGGTTTGCACCCAGTTCTGTCGCTGCGTCGGTGAGTTGAGCTCCCACTCCCAGTAACCTCATAAACCCATGACATTTCCCGTCCCCCAGACTGCCGGAACACCGAGGAGCGATTGGCCGTCGACCCGCGCTTCTTGTCCAGGAACTCCGGTGCCACGAAGAGGGATCGAGCGGCTGCCTCGAGTGCCAAGGCAGCTAAGAAGGACTTTACTCCGTCGGTGCCGCTGGCTTCCAGCACTTCCAAGCCCGTTAACCTTGAGCCGCTTCCCCCACCGACGGCCAAGGCACCAATAGATATGATTCGCATGGCTCTGGAAACTTTCGATGATGTCCTTCAACAGGCTGCCACCGAGCAATTCAAGCCGCCAGAAGCCACTAAGGTTCCTAAGGCCGCCAAGTTTCCTAAGGTAGTGGAGCCCCCGGCTACAGAGTCCAAGGGAAACCTCAACCTCTTTGCACCGATCATCAACGAAGCGCAGTTGATGTGCTGCCTCATTCAGGGCTGCGAGGCGGAGCAGGTGGGCCTCAACGATTGCCAGGTGGCCCGTCTGGCCATTCAGGAATTTTCGAACTGCTTCAAGGAGGTCGGCGAAAAAATAATGGATTTGAAGATGGATTAGTCATTTCTCTCCTTTCATTTGAAAAGGATTAAAATTTGTACAAAAATAAACTGAGACCCTAAATAAAGGCATTGTACTTTTGGTTCGAACTACAAAGCTATTTAAACTTGGTTGAAATAAATTAGAGCCTAGCCGAAATAGATACATATTTAAAATGTAAACAAAAATATCACCGAAAGGGCGGTTGTCCAAGGGCCGAAATAGAAAGTGTCCTAGGAGTGCATTAAAAAGGTTTTCCAAGAAGCAGGTGTCCTAGGACCAGATTAAAGTTATTACCAGCGGACCAGTAATCGAATTTTGGGGGGCATTTTCATTAGGCACCTCCCACAAGTGATTTTCCACAGTTCTCCTGCTACGCGATGGACTGGGAAAACCCCTTAAAGCCCCGAATACGGATATTTGGGATTTATCCACAAAGCTTTTCCTTCTGCCACTCTTTTTCCCGCTGTCCTTTTGGCAGTTTTCACTTGATTCTCTGATTGTCGGGCCCCCATTTCCCGCTCTGGGGGAGGTCGCTCAATTTAATTAATTTGAAACGAAATTAAAACGAAATTAAATTTCAATGCCGCAAAATACCTTCAAATGCGTATTGATGAACAGGAGACACGGCGAAAAGCTATGAGAGCCTGGCCTTAATTAAGCTAAAAGCCAACGCAAAAGGTCTCGCAATATATACAATACAAAATAGTAATAAAGGAAAAGAAAGGCAAAACAAAATGTGTATAAATAAAGAAAGCCAGCTAAACAATTAGCAACAGCGGCGAGGTGGAGTCCTTTTCCCTGACAACAAGTTTTTCGCCAACAATTGCACAACAAAGATGAAAATGAAAACTGAAAATGAGACCGAAGCGGGTGAGGGAACGGGGACGTGGACCGGGGACGGGGAATGTCAAATGCGGATGGCTAAATCGCCGAAGGTGAAACTTCGCCTTATGCAACCTGCAGTTTTCCACAGTTTTCCACTTTGGCAACTTGTTACCGGCCACTTGTTCGGCTTTTCCGGTGAAGGAAAGCCCGTAGCGCAGCTTTCGCGTAACCAAAAATTCCAGCAAATACATTTTCCATATTTCCTTCACTTATTTTAGAAATTGAAAGTCTGGTGGATAATCTCAGGTCATAATTTCATTTGTTGTTATATGTTCTTGGTTAAAAATAAATGTAAATTAAACAATGACTTCGTTTAGTTGATTTATTTAGTTTTATTTTTAAGTTTTATTTTTAAGTTTGTATATTATCTTGCAGCCTACAATTCGATCATTGGCAGCAGTCCAATTTCAATCAAATTAAAACTGAAATTCTAGACTAATATCTCAAACTTTATTCAAATATTGTTAAAAATTGGCTAAGTTATAATATTCTGATCGTTCCTATGGCAACTATATGATATAGTCGGGCGATCCGGAATTTAAGGAGTTGCACGAAAATTGGTCAAAAATTAGATATCGAGTTTTGAATGCAGAAAAGTTCTCCATTAAAAACCAAGAAGAAAAATGTAAACCAGACTAAAATCGGTTGAGTTTGAGCCAAGTTATGATCAAAAAACCATTGAAGGTGTTAGAAATTTTTAAACCAAAAAAAAGTAAGGGTTACATCGTAAAAATTTTAAAAAAATTTCAAAAAATTAGAAATCGGGTTTTGAATGCAGAAATGTTATCCTATAAAAACTAAGAAGAAAAATCAAAACCAGACTGAAATCGGTTGAGTTTAGGCCAAGTTATGATCAAAAAACCTGTAAAGGTGTTAGAAATTGTTAAGCCAAAAAAAAAGTAAGGGGTTACATCGTAAAAATTTAAAAAAAAATTTCAAAAATTTAGAAATCGGGTTTTGAATGCAGAAATGTTATCCCATAAAAACTAAGAAGAAAAATCTAAACCAGACTGAAATCGGTTGAGTTTAAGCCAAGTTATGATCAAAAAACCTCTGAAGGTGTTAGAAATTTTTAAACAAAAAAAAAGTAAGGGGTTACATCGTAAAAATTAAAAAAAAAATTTCAAAAATTTAGAAATCGGGTTTTGAATGCAGAAATGTTATCCCATAAAAACTAAGAAGAAAAATCTAAACCAGACTGAAATCGGTTGAGTTTAAGCCAAGTTATGATCAAAAAACCTCTGAAGGTGTTAGAAATTTTTAAACAAAAAAAAAGTAAGGGGTTACATCGTAAAAATTAAAAAAAAAATTTCAAAAATTTAGAAATCGGGTTTTGAATGCAGAAATGTTATCCCATAAAAACTAAGAAGAAAAATCTAAACCAGACTGAAATCGGTTGAGTTTAAGCCAAGTTATGATCAAAAAACCTCTGAAGGTGTTAGAAATTTTTAAACAAAAAAAAAGTAAGGGGTTACATCGTAAAAATTAAAAAAAAAATTTCAAAAATTTAGAAATCGGGTTTTGAATGCAGAAATGTTATCCCATAAAAACTAAGAAGAAAAATCTAAACCAGACTGAAATCGGTTGAGTTTAAGCCAAGTTATGATCAAAAAACCTCTGAAGGTGTTAGAAATTTTTAAACAAAAAAAAAGTAAGGGGTTACATCGTAAAAATTAAAAAAAAAATTTCAAAAATTTAGAAATCGGGTTTTGAATGCAGAAATGTTATCCCATAAAAACTAAGAAGAAAAATCTAAACCAGACTGAAATCGGTTGAGTTTAAGCCAAGTTATGATCAAAAAACCTCTGAAGGTGTTAGAAATTTTTAAACAAAAAAAAAGTAAGGGGTTACATCGTAAAAATTAAAAAAAAAATTTCAAAAATTTAGAAATCGGGTTTTGAATGCAGAAATGTTATCCCATAAAAACTAAGAAGAAAAATCTAAACCAGACTGAAATCGGTTGAGTTTAAGCCAAGTTATGATCAAAAAACCTCTGAAGGTGTTAGAAATTTTTAAACAAAAAAAAAGTAAGGGGTTACATCGTAAAAATTAAAAAAAAAATTTCAAAAATTTAGAAATCGGGTTTTGAATGCAGAAATGTTATCCCATAAAAACTAAGAAGAAAAATCTAAACCAGACTGAAATCGGTTGAGTTTAAGCCAAGTTATGATCAAAAAACCTCTGAAGGTGTTAGAAATTTTTAAACAAAAAAAAAGTAAGGGGTTACATCGTAAAAATTAAAAAAAAAATTTC
>VNJV01008841.1:0-10841 GCA_008042635.1 Drosophila nikananu | reverse complement strand
CTGAAATCTGCACTCACTCAATGTCTCATATCTCACTCGCACTCATTTATGAGCTTTTTTTGCTTTGATCGGGACCGTTGCGTATCCGCCTGGCCGATGATAGATACAAAATTTATCAATGATTGCAATTTTAAGAAAAGCTGAAAAAAGCGAAATATACATACCCTTTTCCTACCACAAATTAATTTTTTTTTAATTTATCTGTATTTGGGATATTGTATTTTAAATTTATATCTATATTTACATATTGTCAAATGGGCCGCACTCAAAAATATATTGGAAATATGGATATAAATTCAACAGAGAAATGTAAATTTTTTAAACACTAATTTCGGAGGGCACTCCGAAAAAAAAAAAAAAAACATAAATTGTCTCGAAAACCCTTTGGACTAGTGTGTCTAATCAGGTGGTAATTGAAAAGTGCCGCTCGATTGTGACGTAGCCTGGGGTTTGAGCAGCAGCACACCAGGATCCGATCATGGCTAAGAAATAGGACTCCCTGGAAGAAAAGCACCAGGTTTCACTAACATACACACACCCACACAAACAAAAGTTTCCCAAATACGGTTAAAAACGCACTTTTTGCTCATTTTTACTTTTAAAATATCTATTCTTTTTTAATTTACTTAATGTAATTATTTTGTTAGTTTTATTAAACAATTATTATTTATTTGAATTAGTTTTTGATTAGTTTAATTTGTTACATTTTTTTTCCTTGTACGTTAGTATTTGTATTCTAATTTGTCGTTTTTATTTGAATGTGGCCTATATCAATAGGAAAAAAAATACTAAATGTGTTTTAGTAAGGACAGCTCTCACGTAGGTGATTACCCCACCATGCACGGGAATGGACGAATCGGTAAAAATTTACCACCCTCATTACCCCACCATGCACAGGAATGGACGAATAGGTAAAATTACCGGTACCGATTCGTCCATTCCCGTGCATGGTGGGATAATGACCTAGGTGGTGCATGGTGCATGGTGTAAAAAAATGGGGTGGACATCGATATCAACAAAAACATCGTCGCTCAGAAAAACCGATGTTGACATCGGCGTTTTCTCATTCACAATTTCCACTTCACAGTTGCCTCTTTCACGTTTTCGCGTCGTTCTGCCTGTGACAGTGTCTCGTTATTATATATATTCAGTACTTCAGACGTCCGCTCACGGTTAAGAAACAAGATGATCTCCAACTGCGATATCACCGACAAGGCCAGCAGCAAGTAAGTCAACGCCGAAGGAATCGTGGTTGCCGGCATTTTTAAAAACGAATGTGCTTGTGTTAGTGGCGATGCGTGCGGTGCACTGGTATTGGTTGTCCGAATTTGCAGATTTGCAATAACAATTCAGTGCCTGCTTTGTTTTTGCTTTTCGTTTCGTTTTTCTGTGTGCTTCCTCCTCCATGAACTCTATCCCCTTTTGGAAGCGGGTGTCGGGCTGGAACCAGCATTTCCTTTCCGAATTTCTGCCTCGCCTTCGCCTGTATTTATTGATCTCTTAATGGGAAAACGGTTAACTGGGATCTGGATCTGTTTCAGTACTCCTTTTTCCATTAGCCATTGTTATGGACGCGCTGGAAAACGCCCTTAACAACCGATATTTGATATCACTTAAACCCCCCGCGTAGCTATTATTATTAGTGTAGAATGGCCCAGCTGCAGGCAGGAAAATTGACCATTTTGAGTTAGTTCATGGAAACAGGACACTCTCGGTGCAGTGGATAATTACTCATGAGTATCCTGTTTATTCCAGTTAAATTTTTGAAAAGTATAGGGAAAAACGGGAGTAAATAAATATCTTACATTAAAAAAAACCATAAATCTTGTTGTTTAAAATCCCTGTAATCAGTATTGGTTATAAAAAAAATAAAGCCCAGCTCGATTCTTGATTTCCAGAAATCTACGTTTTCCTCTTTATTTCCAAGAAATGTTTAATTCCACTCAAAAGGGGAGCAATGGTAAATAATAGATTATTTTCAGCGATAAGTACGCTTTCGTGTTGACATGGAGTATTTGTACAAGGAATAAATGAATTTATGTATATTATTTATAGAACTCATTATTTACTCATAAGAGAGTTCACTGTTCCGCGTTTGCATGTGTATGTGTGAGTACTTGCATACAGTGGTGGTTCTAGTTAAGTGCACACTGCAATGTCAGCAAGTGTGCCAGTTTCCCAGCTGCCCCTAGCCCTCGCTCCTCCTCCGCCTGCTTCTACCCTAATGCCGTATCGTTCGATGGACATCTCGAAACCCTCCCCGCACCACACACTCGCTATCCTAACAGTTTTATGACTGCAATCGAGGTGGCGCTTGTTTTTGTCTTTTTGTGCTCTGTTCCCGTTTCCAAATTGTTGGTCAGCCAACTCCATGATAGAGGTGGAGGCGCCAGCTAACCAAGTAGTTGGGGGATGCAGCTAATAATTACAGTTTTTTTAATGGTAAAATATGTTCCTATCGTCTCGTTTTGGGTTCTTTTTGTCCGAATACGAAGTACCTATGACAAATAGGTTTTAACTGTAATCAATAAGGCTTTATACATTCATATGTATAGAAATCTATGTGTACTCGTTTCCTAGTAGTATAGTTTACAAAAAACCGATTTATTTGTGTTTCCTATGATTACATTAGTTAAAGCCACCTACAAGACAAAACCATATGTCGATATTTAGGATATATACTTAAAAAGGCTTTTCAGAACAATTAACAATGTTTAATGCAGTTTCGAACCATTAAATTCCACATTAGTATTCCTTTTTAACGACATCTGAATGTTTTTGTAAAATAAAAATAAAACTGAACCATAAATTGCACCTAGAACCCCCCAGAAAGGAGAGTTTTACGAGCTATTTTAATGTCAGCCCATAAAAAGAAAGTTTTGAACGATTGTTTTTTTTTTTTTGTAAACAAAACTATGCTTGTTGAACATTGATGAATGTTTTTAATAGCCCAAGCCGCAGGCACCTGCTCCCCGTGCTTGACCTTTGCCAATTTTCCGGATTCCCCAAGCAAACTAGCTCTAGTGTGCTCTAAATTGGCTCCTTGAGTCATGCGGATTTCTGCCTGCAGCTGTTTTGGTTCGCACTTATCATCATAATGCGGGTAATTGCGGCGATAGATGAGTAATTGCGATTGAAATCGATGGCGTACTCTCCGCCATGCCACCACAGTGGTGGCCAGTGATTAAGGGCAGTCGTGTTGGAGCTCCAATTCCCGGTATTGGGGGGATAGTTTCGGCCATAATATCGTCACGTGCCGCTGCCGCTATTGCTGCTCCCGAAAGTGCTTAACTATATTTAAGTATAGTCACGCGATCAGGCTAATGCAGAGAGTGTGTATATATGCATGTATATGTTTGGATATGTATCTGGCCAAGAGCAACTGCACCGGAGTTTGAGGCTGAGTGGCAAGTGCATTGAACTCGGGACACATTGCATGTTCGACTTCTGGATGTTGTTGTTTGACTCGCCATAAAACTAAATGTCGATTTTGATTGCCTAGCCGCGGCGACTAGTTTTGTGCTGGCTTCGGGTGTTCGGGCTTGGGCTCTCGGGCTTATAGGTTTGGGTTTGGGTTTCGGCCGCAGCCCTAGAATGAGTCAATGGGTCTAATTCCCTGCAGAACCGCCAGAGAAAGCCGCATAGCCGGAGAATGCAGCCAGCCGCACCCAAAATGCAGACAGACGGGCCCACATTAATCCGACATAGAAATAGTGATAGATCTACACTGAACGCGGTTTTTTGAATGCCTAAGAATGTTCTTGAAATTAAGAGAAGTTACGGGAACAATATATCAGTGTTGTATTTAAAAACTAGAAAGGTTTAGTAATTGAAAGCTATTTTATTAGTATAATAATAAATTCTAAGATTCTTCTTCTTATGTTTCTAAAATAATATTCGGTTACGGAACCATATTTTGAAAATATATTATTTTCATTAGATACCCGACTTATTTATTATTTTTTTCTTAAGTGTACAGTTGTCACGGGAGGAGTTTACGAGTAGAGTTAGTCTGTCACCGACGCATGCAACCCACACGATAAGCAACCCCGACCGAGGCCATAGTAGTAGGACATATCTGTCATATGGCCCATGCCTCTGTCCTCGGTCTCTTCCAGTTTCCCTTTTCCCTGCTCCTGCCCCGAAAATGCATTTGTCTCTAGATATTGGTCAGGGTGGGCCTTCCTGGCAGATAAATGTTTTTTTCGTGTAAATTAGGGAAGCCCTAGCGAGTCACGTTTCCTGTTCTTCGCTGCCTTCCTCCCGTGTGACTCATGCCCGATTGATAGATGATTAATGGAGTAGCAGTACTTTGGCCCTGACTAACCGACTTCTTGTTTGCTCTTCTCTCTTTGCAGGTAAGTCCATATTTACGTCATGCAGTGTCCTTATTTGGATGTAGTTCCAGTACATAAACCCCACTAGATGGATTATTGGCTACCGTATAAGCGGACCTCAAGGCTGTCTGCCGGGGCCAATGCAAAACGCAAAACGCTCCATTGAGCAGACAGGCGTCGACTTGTGGTATCTGTATATCTTTTTGTATCTTCCATTTGCTACGAGGAAGCCGAGTCACTGAGTGACAATTTCGGCAAAAAACATTTCCACTATAATTGGGCACAGCTCTCGAGCTCACTTTCGGTAATTGTTGTTAAGTAATAACGCGTCACTCGCCGCTGGCTTGGCTTGGTGGACCATTAGCCTCCTTATATGGCCGGCCAGTTCGATTACCCGTTTTGCATAGAGCCTATCTGCATCTGAGTTTTGCCATTTGCAGAACGATCTGTTTGCGTCGCTAGTCTGCCTTCTGGCAGTTGTTGTACATGGGCGATTACCATTATGGCTTTGCTCTACGCCCTCTGTTTGGGGGCACAGATGGGGGTAAGAAAATAGTTCTGCAACTGTGCAATTTTTTATATATATTTCCATATGTTCAAGATTTCTTTGTATCATTGCCAAGTCCAATTAATTACCCACTCATCTTCTCAAATTCATCAACTCGTATTTCCCAGCTCTATCGCTCTGCCCGCAACTGTGGCTGCCTCTATCAACTTCCCCAGACCCGCGGCTGGTTATGAATTTATTGCTGAAACGACTCTGCTGCCTTGGATCCAAAGACGCAGATCCCTGAGTCAGCAGCGTCGTCGCTGATGGAAAACCTTTCAGCCGATTTTCTCTCCAGCCTCGCTCTTTGTTCCTCGACAATTCGCCCAGCTGGCTCTGGCACTCAACTCGACTCCACTCGGGTTAAATGAGTTGCTCCCACACACAGGCGCGCGGATCCGATGTATTTATAAGTTTTGCATATTTGCATTGTGGGCTGTGCGCTCCGACCGTATCTGCAGGCTTCACACGTTCCATGGCGATTTCTTTGTAGGATTTGGCTTGCGTCGAACAGGGTGTGTTACTCCTTTGTTACAGCCAGACGGGACGCTTGCCTGGCTGTGAATCACTGATGAGTTGCTCCTGGGCTGCTCAATTATGCGATTAACCCGCTACCACCTGCATGCCGATGAAGGCATATACACTCACACACTTTCGCAAAAAACTGCCCTTGCCGGCTGACTTTTGGACCTTGAAATCTGAAATCCAGCCAGCCAGACGACGCCACCCCCGTGGATGACGAAATCCCCCAAGGATTAAGAGGGGCGGCAGGCAGTTGTCAGAATTGCAAGGGTTGCTGCTGCATTTGCAAGTGCACTGGCTGATGAAGGCCTCGTCCTCGTCATCGTCATCGTCCTCGGTCGCGGCCTCGGGCGGATCTGGAGCAGGAGCTGCTGCCGCTGTATGGGATTTGTGAAAGTGAATTTTTGCTACTCCACTTTTTGGTCTGGCAAGGGATTTCCTGTCACTGTTCAAGGCAACCACCACCAGCCATAGAAGAGGCTTCTCTGGGGGTTGATTTTTGCACTGCAATTGCCTGGAATTTTGCAGAAATTAAATCAATTTGGATTTTAGCATGTTCTTTGTTTTAAAGGGGAAGGAGGTGAGCAGCCACTTTGACTGTCTGGGCTTAAAAATAAACCTAGAGGATCTTCTAAGAGCAAAAATAGAATTCGGAGACACGTCCTCTATATTTGCTTTTTTGCTTAAAATTGTGAGTAATCTTCACTGAGATTCTTTGTTTATCTGGGTTTCTTCTTCACCGCCTAGTTTCAATATTGATTTTATGAGTATTTCTTGTGGTCAACCGCAATATACATAAATAATCAAAGAACCTTTTGTCTCCGGGCACACCCCAGACAAATATCTTTATGCTGATTTCTGCACTCCTCGGGAGTTCTCGGGGAGTGAATTAATTTGCTCTTAATTGGACGTCAGGCCATAATACCCATAACTCATGCCCAGCCGGGCCCAGGCCCAGTTGCATAGCCGAAGAGATCATTTCGAAGATCTTTCGCTGGAGAACAAACTGGAAACGCTGCGAAATGCGACTCCAAGCGAGAGTCAATGGCCACAATCTGGGTTATTCAATGCAAATTGTTTTTTTGTTCCGACAACGCCCCTTCCCAAATAACGATCTTTCGGTTCGGCGATAAAGTTAAGTTGTTGTCTTTTAAGACCTATTCTTATTAATAATAATAATAACAGATTATGAATAGTTCAGGGAGAAATTACTAGAAATATCGAACAATGAGCTTGGAACTTGTTATAAATCATATTTCTCCTCCGAGCTATGATCAATCTCTTAAGGAATTCCCTTCTTATATCTCTGTAGATGAGTTATTTTGACAGACAATTAATTGAAACTGGTCTCAGTGGCCAATTAATTCTCATTTAGCGGCGATCTCCCATTGTTTCAAGACTGCACATTCATGTGTGTTTGCATACAATGCGTGTAAATGTAAATGTTTGCTCCACATACACATTATTATTATTATTATTTAAAAGCTGAGATATGGCGTGTGTGCTGGCTACGCTTCTGGAGCAGCAGTCCGCTGTTTTGTGCCAGATCATTGCCACAGCTGCTGTGTTTAGAGACTCGAGATTCCGAGACTTGCAGCGATCCGAGTTTAAGCCAAGTCCATTGACTCGGTACTCACGATGATTACGATGATGACAAGAGAAGTTTTTGTACATAAAGTTCGTTCACTCTTGACACTCTGACTCTGAAATGGATAAAAGGAAAAGGAGAGAAAAGAGTGGAAGCTGGCAAGATTCGCATGCAAACACTGCATCCGACAGCTCATCCTTCTGCCTTCTCCTCCTCCTCCTCCCGTTTTGTGCCGCGTCATTTGCGCCAAGTGCCTGATGGAGCACCATCGATGGCAATGCGTTGGCTTCCTCAAATCGCTGCCAAGGGATCAGCTCGCAGCTAGAGAAAAGGCGACTGGGTCGTCGTCTGCTGATGATGATTCCAGAAACGATCCGTAAACGAAAACAGGTTCTCCCGACTCCCGATTCCAAGACCAAGTCCAAGTCCAGCCCATTGCCGCTTTCTTCCGTTCCGCTAAATTCTTTTGTCTTTGTCGCTCTGCGAGCAGAATTCCGCGAGAGAACCGGCTGTGGCCGTGGCTGTGGCAGGTGCCCCACTTCTCGCAGCCCCCAGTATCGGAAATTAATTCCTGGAATTGTTTTCCCCGCCAAGTGAGCGTTCGTTGATTGAAAAACATAAACAATCGAAATGCGGGTTAGGATAGAGGGAGGAGAACCCTTCGATTTTGATGTGATTATCAAGCGTAAACCCGGAATCTCAGTCCTTTGTTTCGTAGGGCCCCCTATTGGGTCTCGCCTATAGGGAATTTCAGCTAGAGTTTACTGCTCGATTGCCATTATTATCGCCGCCTGACTTAAAAACACAAGCGGATGTAAACAGAAACTCAAACACAAAGTAGATAGACAGCCGGTCAAAGATAACAGATGCAGATGATGTCTAAGCACATACAGACAGGCACAAGCAGGCACACGCACGCATACAAGTGGTTTTATGAAGGATGCAGGCAGGCAGACAGGCAAGGGTCGCAAGGGTCGCAAGGGTCGAAGGTACAAAGATATTGAGATAGGATGGAAAAAGCTGAATTAACAAAGGAAAGAAGAATTATATATTTAATAATAATATTTAATGATTGTTACTTTTTCCTTACAATATTTTAAAATTTCTAGACATTTAAGAAAATTGCATTTTTGAATTTAAAACACTTAATTTTCCCCTTTGTGGCGCCATCTGTACAGTTTCTTCAGAAATTTGTTTGAGTCTAGACTTGATCTGGCAACACTGAGCCTAGTGCGAGTCAGCTGCGCTAGGTGTCGTGTTTGGCTTGCAGAGTGAGCCACCACTAGATGTCTCTCAAGTGGCATACAGTATAACAGTCTGTTAAATAATAGTAAAATACATGTAAAACTGAATGTTTAACAGTTTAGGACAGTAAACCATTTAAATATTCTTAATAATAACCAAATTATCAGGGATAAACAAGTTTTTTTATTTAAAAATATAATTTTTTAAATATTTCGAGGTAATTTGCAAGCAGTCGCCAGATGTCGACATTGTCAATAGACAAAGTTATGTAAAAAACATGTCAAAATTGTTTCCATAAAATTGTATTTATTTATTTTTTTTAATTGATAAAACATGTATTTTAGCAAAAATATAGTTTAAACTCAACCGATAAACAATTAACTTGCACACAAATGTCCTGAAATCATTCTGAGAAATTTGCATATAAATCAAATCGATCCCGTCCTTGGTTTTATTTCCTAAAAAAGGCGTCAAGTAAATTTAAAATCTAATTAAAAATTAGCCACACTCACCTGCTGTAGTTAAATCTAAAAATTGATACTAAACTGCGTTTTTTTTTTTATTTAATTTTGCTAAATTGTGACCGCCTGTCCAAAGTGACAGTTGCAATTTATGTGCAATTGGGGAATATCAGTGTCGTCGGAGCCGCAGCCGTGATCTATTGATAAGTGCGTTTTTGCAGCTGGTTGGCGCGGTGTGAGTTTGATTGATTGATTGATGAGTGGACATGATGGACTGGCCATCGAGATGAATTTGCATTTTGCACATTTCGTTAGCCGAAAAGGAATGCCAGCCCGCCTCTGCCCGCTGTCTGTCTCAGTTGGGAAAATCGGAAAGAAGCCTCCAGAGATGAGATCGAATGAGCTTGATATGCCAACGCAAGCACTGAGAGAAAAGATCTTTGGAGTAAAGTTTAACAGATAATATGTAATGCACTTTAAGGCAGCGAAAATAACACACAAACACATTTATGAATGATCCAAATATTTTTCGATGAATATGCCCCATTAATCCTTTCAGGAATGATTTAATAGGAAATATAATGCCTTTTAGATAGAGCTCAGTTGAACTCGATTTATAGAGCGACTTTCTGAGCTGCAATCGGTTTTTGTGTTGCCGCAATAGAGTGTCGAATTATTACGTGCCGCATTAGCTGCGATTGTTGCAATATATTTTCTATGATCTCCCATTTCCCCGCTAACTCGGGTCATTTGTCTAATATTTTTTTTTCGAATAGAGATGGAGATGGAGGGGATGCAGGCTTAGTTCGTGCCGCAAGCTGCACTCTTGGCTGTGTTTATAGCATTATCTGCACACAGAAATCGGCGTAAATAATTACCATCGTTTCGCATCTGAGACGGAGTTGGCAGCAGAACGAAAGATGGAGTGAAAAATAGAAGAGTGGAGAAAGAACGGGAATTCCTAATTTAATAGTAATCATAATGAATGGAATGCATTCGCAGCAGCTCCCAGTTGGCGTTGGATTCTGGGCCATCTGTGTGTGTTTTATATAGATCAGTATGCGTTAGCGTTCCGAGATGAGGATGAAGATGAGATTCGGACACAGATTCGGCCTGGAGCTTGGAGGCTCAGCTGCCGTCAAACAAAGCCGTCTTGTCCGCGTTGCGTAGTGAGAACCAGTTGCCGCTGCTGCGTGGAGCACATAGCATTTGATTTAGTTTCCAAGAATTTCAATTAGCTGGGAAATGGGCAAATGCATTCGGCCAGACGCTCGCCTTGCGGATTATCTAAGATCTGCTCTAAGCTGGAAAAGAATTTCCAAGCGGGGCTTAGCTTTTGTAGCAGCGCCGTGGCCACAGCTCGGCGACAGCTGCATTTTCCTCTTGGCTGTGCACGTACGTCCGAACATATAGTATCTCGAATGTGAAAAGTGCTGACACACACACGCGCTTGAGCTCCATTGAAGCCCCCACCGGCAGACCGCTTTTAGTGGCTTTTAAACTGTGTTAACGCTCTGGTAGGGAAATATTAGTCAGCGGCCAGCGACGTGAGTTTCCCAGAATCAGCCATAAATTCGTTGACATTGCTCGGGGTCTCCGACTTGGCTTGGCGTTAATTGCAGGCAGTACTTGTAGGTTCTTTTGAGATATATATATTTAGATATATGTATATTTCTACCAGAAAGAGAAAGCACATACAAGCATGATATACCATATATACTATTAACTTATGGTTAAACCCTTTTAGGGTCTAAATATATTTAGTTTACATACTTTCCTTTAATGTCCAGTGATATTTAAGCATTCAAGAGGACTTAAAATAGATATATTTTATTAAGAGCATAGTACTAATTAATTTATTGGTATTTAATGTATATTATTATAATTTTTGGTCATGTTGCATACATAAAATATATGAATTTCTAGAACCTTTGGAAATTATGATTAAATATATTTTTTCCTTGGTTTATTAACTATTTCGCTTATGGTTTTTTGCTTACCTAATGCTTTCTATTGAATTTATAAATTTGTGCTTAGAAAGCATTTTTATACCATGTACCGTAGGTACAAAGGTATATTAATTTCGTGCAAATGTATGTAACAGGCAGAAGGAAGCATTTCCGACCCCATAAAGTATATAT
>VNJV01008839.1:0-51525 GCA_008042635.1 Drosophila nikananu | reverse complement strand
CGTGCAAAACATATTATAATTTCATTCTACCTTGGTTTTACCGAGATTTGATGATCCTTTCGATAGAAACCAAAACCATGCCGGTTGGTTACATAGTTTAGCCAAAAATCAGCCGCAAAGTCAGAATTTTTCTAAAAAACGAACTAAATTTTTTGCAACCAAAAAAAAGTTCAACTTTCAACCCGTGTAACTTCTAAGATACTGAACCGATCTTAGTATTTTTTTGGATTCGACCCCTTTGAACTATTACCTGTCGAATGCAATAACAAATTTTACGATCCGTTGTCATCAAAAAGTTGATTTTTGCAACGTATCTGTATCTTTTGCCCCATAGTGCGGCGTAGGTAGCCGCAGCAGCAGCTGTCATGTCTTCCAGGTTTTCCAGAGTTTCCACAACTGAAGTCTTATAACAAAAACGTCGGAATCAATCAGGAAAAGAATCATAATAAAACCAAATCAAGTAACCGTAAATAAAAAGTAGGAAAAAAGCTGAAAAAATAAGACGCGCTCGTAAAGAAAACTGGCGCAGACACAAACATTCCACAAACGAAAATGCCACACAGCCTGCAAAATGATGAAATGCACTGGGAAAAATGAGTACCATGATCAATTTTTGTTATATAAAAATTACGGAGTTCTTATGAGAGATACCAAAGATTATAAGTTGTTGTTCCTTGTTTTAAAGGTCACAATGGTTTAAAAAGGTAGCATGATCTGCATCTAAGAAAAGCTCATTTAACTGTGCGTACAAAATCCCTCAGCGGTTGTTATTTATTATATTTTTTTAATAACAAAGTGTAATCGCTTAAAATTCTTTAATTTTAATTTTTTCTCAATTTTTCCCAGAGTGCCTCGCAGATGTGAAGGCAAGATCTGGCGATGGGAGAGCTGGGAAACTGAGAGATCTTCGAATACCAAAGACCGTAAGCCTTACACCGAACACCACCGGAGACAATAGGGCAACAAGCCGCAGCCACAGCCACATTTGCTGCCGACTTCCGCTTTCGTTTCATAAATTCGGATTAAGGCATTTTCAAATGATAACAATGAACGTAAATAAAGAGAGAACGACGGTGAAGAAATGCTCCGTGAATCTGATTAACGGCCGGCCACAATGGGAACTTTACGTACTTACTTACAAAACGTGTCACGTAAATGCCCAGCACCGGTGGTCGGGCAACAAACCAAACGAAACCCACAGCGACATGACCAAGAACAATCCGCAGCAGCCAAGGCGAGGAAAGCTCAGCACACCAATTGTCTCCGGAAGAGGGAAATTCCCTAATGAGGAGAAGCCCCTTTGTCAGTTAAACCACTTACAGAGATCTTTCAGATATACGATCACGATTTGTGGGTGGGTTGTGAGGAGGAGAGAGGAAAAGGAGAGGTGGGATTTATGTACAGGTAAGGGAAGTATCTCAAGGGTCTAGGTATTACAGAGTAAACTATTTAAATATAAGTAATATAGGGGAAAATATTATGGAAAAGCGGTGCCTTCTTAGAAGTCAGTCTGACTGACTGGTTTATTCTTCAATAATAATAATGCTTCGCTTACTGAAATTTCCTAATTAAAATATGAATATTAAGCACACAAAATACACTTCAAATTGAAGTTCTTCAATATTTAAAATTAAATTCCTTTCAGTTTCTTAGATATATTTCAATCAAAGCCATTTATTTTCTTAACAAATAAAGAAAATGCAAGAGGAAACCCATTTCCACTGTCAAAAATAAACACAAAACCAAAAATATAGCAGAAAATTAAAAACTAACTTGGCAATACCGTTTGGACAAGCAGACACAAAGCAATGACAATGGATCGATGCCAATCGACATCCCGTAGATACGTGCATCCGCTGGATGAATGGCTCGACGCATTTGGCAAATATTTGAGCCTAGACAATTGCATTTCCTGCCCAAGTGTGCCTGCTGCTGCATCCCGTTCGCCAGGCAACAACAACACATGGGATTAGGTCCCGACACAGGAGCACGAATCATCTGTTGCTCCTGCAGAAATTAAGGCTTCTGGTGAGCCCCGGAAACGGGAAAGGGGATCAGGACTGGTAATGGGAAATGGTGTGGGGGGAATCCCGAGGAGAAGGCGCGTACTCTGTACACAAACAGGAGCAGGGGCAGGGGAAAAGGACGAGGCGGAGGAAGGGAAAAGAGAGACGGAGCGAGGAGCAGGGAATTGTAAAAACAAATGTTGTCAAACAACAATAACAAGGAAAAGGATGTCCTGCTGAGCGGCGCAAAAAGTGCGTAGAATGCTAGGCGTTGCAATTAACATTTATAAACTGAGGGAAAATGTGTATCCGAAATAAATAATAATAAACTAAATAATAAAAATTATATAAAATATAAGTAAAGTAGTAATACAATCCAGCGAGTAGTTGTACTTAATTATATTAATTGTTTTTCCTTGTGTGATTCTTGTTTTTAAGTCCCTATAAATCCAAAAAGACACATCCTTATTTATAATCCTAAACTCCTTATTTTCTAAGCAGAAATTTCTTAAGTCAGCTATTTTAATTTAATTATTTGATTTACAAAATACAGATATTTTAATTTATTAATTTTACTAGTTAGTTTCATTGAGTCAAATCCCAAAGTCTCCGAAATATCCTCCTTATTATTTCCTTTCTTTTTTCTCCAAGTGCACCGATCATCCCGTCATCCGCTCCGCAGGACATGTGGCAAGGCAAACGCAGCGGGGCAACCAAATTAGTTTCTCATTTCCAGGCAGTGTGAAATGCAGCGCAGGAAGCGCAGAGCAGGACCTGCAGCCGGCTCAATTCGATTCTGGACTCCTCCGGCATACCGGGATTGTCGTCGGTACATTCTGGCGGCCCATTGTCCGCTCACGTCCACGCACAGGTACAAGGCCCAAAATATTGCCGGTGATTAGTGACTTTTTATGGTCCGGTGGCGATGAGGAAACGCCTGCGGCGTTAATTGTTTGTCTCCGGCTCATGGCTGTCCACGTCCTTTTGATTTGCACCGCCCTAAGAGGTTAATCTGGGCCACAGGAAGCGGAAACGGTGCCAGCAGTAGGCGGATGAGGGAAGTCGGAAGGCGGAAGCCGGAAGGTCAGGAAATTAGTCGGAAAATTTTCCCTGGTTTGTTTGCCCATGAAGGATAAAACAGATAAATAGATGGATTAAGATACAAGGATTTGTAGAGCAGGAACAGAGATAGATATATGGTTCAGTTGTAAAAACAATTTAAAAACAAGAAAGGAAGCTATTTTCGGCACGCCGAAGTAAAAAATTGGCCAAAAATTAGAAATCGAGTTTTAAATGCAGAAAAGTTCTCCATTAAAAGCTAAGAAGAAAAAACCAAACCAAACTGAAATCCGTTGAGTTTAAGCCAAGTTACGACCAAAAAACCACTGAAGAAGTTCCCGATTTTTGATCCAAAAATTTACCCATTTTTTTCAATAAAATGAAAGGGGTTACTTCGTCAAAATTGTAAAAAATTGGCCAAAAATAAGAAATCGAGTTTTAAACGCAGAAAAGTTCTCCATGAAAAACTAAGAAGATAAAACCAAACCAGACTGAAATCCGTTGAGTTTAAGCCAAGTTAGGACCAAAAAACAACTGAAGAAGTTCGCGATTTTTGAGCCAAAAATTTACCCATTTTTTTCAATAAAATGAAAGGGGTTACTTCGTCAAAATTGTAAAAAATTTGCCAAAAATTAGAAATCGAGTTTTAAATGCAGAAAAGTTCTCCATGAAGAACTAATAAGAAAAAACCAAACCAGCCTGAAATCCGTTGAGTTTAAGCCAAGTTACGACCAAAAAACCACTGAAGAAGTTCCCGATTTTTGAGCCAAAAATTTACCCATTTTTTCAATAAAATAAAAGGGGTTACATCGTAAAAATTGTAAAAAATTGGCCAAAATTTAGAAATCGAGTTTTAAATGCAGAAAAGTTCTCCATAAAAAACTAAGAAGAAAAAACCAAACCAGACTGAAATCCGTTGAGTTTAAGCCAAGTTACGACCAAAAAACCACTGAAGAAGTTCGCGATTTTTGAGCCAAAAATTTAAATAAAAAAAAAAAAAGACTCAATTCTTTCGGGGGTTTTCCGGTTTATTGCTTGACAATTACTGATTTTCGACTACTGGCAATTTTGGAGAGCTAAAACTATAGACCACCACGCGACTAGACGGAATTATGCACTAGGTCGAGGATCGAAGTGGAGCTTCGGTCCCCGACAATGCATAATTTCCGGTGACGCGTTCTCTGGGAGCTCACAGCCACTTCTTGGCTGGCGGCATTCGGCAGTCCAGGTGACTCGACGCCTGGCGGGGAAAGTGCGGCAGATCCTTGACCTCGGCCTTGTCCATGTAGGGCTTCTGGTGGAGGGTAACACCGGCAGCGGTGCGCACCAGGCTGCGACGGTAGTTGGTGCCCGCGAGCAGGTAGTTCACCGGAAACTTCATCATTCCCGGCCGGTAGTGGGCAATGGGACTGAGGCCAAGCAGCACCGAGGCGTTCTTTCCGCCTCCGGAGGTCCTGTTCTGGTCAGCACTGGCACAGTCATTCCCTCCCCCCGGCCACCGTCGATCCTCGCCCTCTGCCTGCTGCTGTCGGTTTTGATATCTAGCCCGTCGGCGGGCTCTCCTTCGCCTGCGGCTGTCGCCACCGCCACCAAATCTGGAGTCATTGTCATTCCCAGGGTCATGCGAGGATCGCAGCTCCTCGGAGTTGGGCAGGTAGAAGGTTGGGGGCCTTGAGCCTCTCTGCTTCGGACCATCCGCTTTGAAGGACTCGCTCCGCAACGATGGGGTGCGCTCCTTGGGTGTCTGGTGCTTGGAACAGAAGCTACTGAGATTCGCCTGGCTATTCGTCTCGGCAGTGGAGTTCGTCATGCGGCCTGTTGGGTAGCGAACTTGTCCCTGGGCTTGGGACAGGACATGCATTTGAGGAGGAGCGCGTTTCCTTGGGTGGTAGGGTCGATAGAAGGGCTTTCCGGGAGCCGTCCTCCACGGTTTTGACTGCTTAGCTAACCTGGACGGAGGGTCCTCTGGCATGGCATCAGTCGATCCTGCTGATTTTCGTTTTTCGTTTTTTGGTTTCTTCTTCTTTTTCTTCTTCTTCTGGGGCTTCTTGTTCCTCCTTTCCTGGTAGCCTTGAACGAAAATCTCGAGAGCCTGGGCCAGCAGCATGGCCAGCTTCTCCTTGGTCTCGAATCCCTGGCGACAGAACTCGCAGTTGCAGGTGCAGGTGCCGGCGCAATCCTGTTTCCGATCCATATTCTGGTCATGAAAATCGTTGTCATACGGCTCCGGGTATGAATCCTGAGCTTCCCTCATGGGGCACTCGCAGCTGGTGCATGGCGTGCGACTCGCGTATCTGTCGTCATCGTAAGCTGTGGGGGGGAGAGCGAGAGTTGGTGGTTGGGTGGGTGGTTGGTGATCATCGAAACTTACCTTCCGGGTAAAAACCCGAACCCTGGCCTGGACCCATATCGTAATGGTAGTCAAAGCCCTCCGGCTGCTCATAGCCCTTGGTATAGTTCACGTAGTCGTTGTAGCCGGGCAAGGGATTGTTGCTCCTGTTACTCTGGCAGTAGTTCGCATTATTCCTGTTGTAACAGTTGCCTTGGTCGCTGTAGGAATTGGCCTGGTAGCCGCTCCTGTTACTCTGGCAGTTGTTCGCATTATTCTGGTTGTAGCAAGGTGGTTGGGGATTTTGCACTTGACCCCCATTGCGATTCATGGCCAAGGCCAGCTGATCGAACAGCTCTTGCTTATTCTGGCAGTCCTGCAGGACAATGACGTTGAGGTTTGGGTCCCCGGTTAGGACTTTGACCTGCTGCCCATTTGCTGGCTGTTCGTTCTGGTTGGGCGGCAACGGGCAGGAATTGGCTTCCTTTTCCTGGGGATAACAGTGGCACTGCAGATAGTTGTTCACCGCCGAGTGGATCCTTTCATTGCAGTGGGGACACATGGTTTGGCCCGGCTCAGGGATCTCCACCTGGCCACAGAGTGGACAGATCTCATTCGTTCCGCCGGCTCGACGCTTGGGGCGCTGCTTTCGGTGGGGTGCAGGCTTTGGAGCTTTGGACTTTGTTGGCTTAGCTTTCTCCCCAGAAAGCCCATCCTGGGAGGGATACGCTGCCGGACAGTTAGGGGAGCAACTGGGACACTCTCCTGAGAAGGTGGTGGAACGCCCGGGGCACTGGTTCTCCCGGCAGGGGGACACCGTGTAGTCCGGACATCTATCGCAGTTTCTCAGCACGAAAATCCTCTCGGGGTTATCCGGCTGACTGCCAGGACATGGATCGCTGGTTCGCTGGCGGTGGACGCACATGGTCTGCTGGGAGATGTCGGAGACGCTTGAGCCGGGAGAGATTCGTGGGCAAGTCTGGTTAGACGGCTCCGAGCTCGTCCTGTGGTCCATAATTTTGGTGTTACCGAAAAAAAGATTCATACAGAAAAATATGAAAATCTCAGTCTACGACACGTGCCTCGAGGCCTATTGGTCGGGCCCCTGGGACCTGGGCTGGTTTCGCTTCTTGGACCGCCCGAAGATATGGCGCCAGCTCCATGCACTGCCCCGCGTGGGGGGCGGCGGAACGTAGGGCTCCCCGAAGACCCACGACTGCAGTTTGCCTAATCCGGTCCACTTTGGGGGCATCGACAGCAACGACGAGGGTCTCTCCCTCCTGTGATCATGGAACTCCTGCGGCCTGACCGAGGAGCTGGTATGAGGCTCCACGGGGGAACGCGTGTTGAGGAAGGTCCCTCTGTAATAGGGATTAATCTTCGTGCCCAGATAATTAGCCTGCCTTTGCGCTTGCTGTTCTGCTAGCACTGCGTTGGCTGTGGCAGTGGGATTAGCGATGTGACCGGGAGCTATCTCTGTGGTTTTGTGTTCCGATTTGGGTGACGAATGACGTTTCCCTTGATGTGGCTGCTTCTGATCCTGTTCCGCTTCCTTGCGCTGGGAACGCTCCTTATGGGACCGATGGGCAGGCTTTGAAGAACTGGGCAGTTCATCTCCGGGAGACTTATTCCTATGGCGGGGTTCTGGCGGAGAAGTCAATTGCGGTGCCATTTGTGGAGCCATTTGTAGTGCCAGTTGTGGGGGCATTAGTGGAGGCATTTGTGGTGTCATTGGTGAAACCATTTGTGGTGGCATTTGTGGTGTCACTGGTGATGCCATTTGTGGTGTCATTGGTGATGCCATTGGTGATGCCATTGGAGGTGGCATTGGTTGGGGCATTGATGCTGCCATTTGTGGTACTAAGCGAGGTGTCCTTGAATCTCTTCCCGGCGTTGAAGGTAGCCGGCGATCTCTTCCCGAAGATGAAGTTGTGCGAGGGTCTCTTTCCGACTTTGAAGCTAAGCGAGGATCTCTTTTCACCGGTGGAGGTGCGGGCGGTTCTCTTCCCGGCATTAAAGACAAGCGACGATCTCTTCCCCCCGTGGAGGCCGTGTGTTCCAAGTGGTGCTGCCTGTGGGCAGGCAGCGGAGCAGGTGTTCGATTCTTCTGGTGCTCAGAAGAAGCCCTACTCCGGTGAGTGTGACCTGGTGCATGCGAAGCCGATGATGACCTCGTATTGGAATACCGTACGGCACTATTCACAGAAGAAAAGTCTGCAAGTCAGAAGGAACTCCAATTAGAGCGAGCGAGTGTAAAGGTTAAGCGAGAAGAATCTTACTCGATCTCTGCGATGTCCTGTTAGGCGACACGGGGGAACCCCCCACGTACTTCTGTGCCCTTTTCATAGTTGAGCCTACGGTGGCCGCCAGTTGGTGGTTGTGGTGCTCGTTACCGCCGCCCTGGCAACGCGGCTCCTTGCAGCAGAGCCTCAGCTCGTACTTGGCTTTGTATGGCGACAACTTGGGACGCGCCAAGTTCCGGCAGAGGGTCCTGTAGATGCAGCGAGTGCTCTGGGAAGACAGAGAGAAAGTGAATGGTCTCAGACGCGAATTGCAAAGAAGGGTAGGTACAGGATCTTACAGGAACTTCCAGCATCTTGGTCAGGGGCCTGCACTTGGAGCAGCACTTTCGAGACTCCCCCGAAGTGCATCTCTTGCTAGGCGAAGAACACCTCTGCCTCATCGTCTTCTGGCAATGGGGACAGAGCGTCATGGTTCGGTTCTCGGGACAACTGAAGCGGTAGCTCTTCACGGGCTCCTCCATCAGGGTCTCGTTCGAGCAGAGAGGCGGCTTGCGACAAATGCGCTTACTCATTCCCGACTGGGGCCTCTGGCAGCTCGGGGATCTCGGCCGAATGCTCCTGACGGGCTCATCACAGCAGGTGGATGGCTTGCGACAACTCCGTTTACTATATCCCGTCTGACAGCTCGGCGATCGCGATCTCGGCTGCGCGTAGCCCTGGGTGCCGCAGCAGTGTCCGCTGTAGCAGGAGGTGGTCCGCACAATGGGGCTCTTGAGGCACGAATTGCCATACCGATTCTTCTCCATGTAATCGCTGGGGTTACTGCAGACACTGCTTGCCCTGGACTTTCCCCTTCCCGTGCAACTCCGAGATCGGTTTCTAGAACTGGATCTCCCGCAAGAAGGTGGCGGACACGCCCGCTTGGGAGGGGGATGACAAGTGCCGTGGACGTGGGACAGAGCATGCTGGCGAACCTCGCAGGTCCGAGCCACCGGTGTGGGTTTCCTTGCGCAGTAGGACCTATCCGGATTATTCATTCTTCGTGGCTGGGGAACACACAGCTCCACCGACAGCACCCTTGTCGGAGCGCTAGATTGACAACAGTACTGGTTTTGCTTTTGCTTCTTCCGACGCAACCTCTCGAAGGACCCCTTTACGCCAGCGAAGCCGCCTTTGGAAGTCGATCGCTTGGGCGAGCTGCACATGGCCACCGGTGAGACTGATGCGCAGCTGCTGCCGGACGGGATTGCATGCCGGGAACTCATGGAATATGCATCGCAGCCCGTTGACACATAAACTGGATTGGGCTTGGGGCTGTGCTGGAATCCCTTGTACTCCATGTAGTGGGTCGAGGGTTGCGCACAACAGCCACAATCCTTAGTGGGCTGAGCATAAGACTGGCAATGGCACTGGGCCACTGGCAAGGCCGCGGTTCCACAGTCCTGCCATTGCTGGTTCTGCCACTGTGAATTCGGCCACTGGTTACCCTGATATCCCTGGGTGGCCCCTTGACAAGTACAATAGTTCTCGGCCTGATAGAAGGGTTGGTAGTCGGTCTGCGGAGCATAGTCACAGCTGGCAGTAGTGTTGGGTAGATAGTTCGCCTGCTGCAAGTGGCACTCGCAATTGCCGCCCCCCACCCTCAAGCTCTCCTCTGGGCGCGGGGACTCTTCTCCCTTGGACTTCGTGGCCTCCGTGCACGGGCTGCCCTCATCGGCACCATGCTCGATTGCTCCGGAGGAGGGATTGACTAACTCAGCCATTGAGAAATGGAGAAATGGATAAGGGTTCTTAAGTAATTCCAGTTACATTACAGATTTGGATAAACAGTAGGACGAAATATGTTTAGGTGTAGAACAAAAAGGCTCAGAACAAATAGTGTTGACTGATAACTCAAAGAGGAGAGGATCAGGCATGAAAGTGGCAGTCAAAGCTGTCTTTTATTTCAAGTTGGGAAAGGGGAAATCCTCTCGCCAAAGGTGAAGCCCTGGGTCTAGCTTTATTCCACCAAAAGACAGGCGTATTTTGGCTGGAATAAGGTTCTACTTCAGGCTTTCCCGATGGTTGGGGACAGTTCCTCGGTTTTAGTTCACAAAGAAAATCAGTTTGGCTAAAATTTAGTACAGCTCTGACCCCGATTTACTCCACAGGCGACTGTAGGCCTTGTTCAGGGTCTTGGCCGTCATCGGCAGATCCTCCCACAGCTTCCAGCTGCGCTTCGGGTCTAGAACTGAGCACACGGATCTCTGACTGGGCATTTGGAGAATCTGTTTGGATGAGGAGCGCGACCGAACCCGAGATGGAGTGCGGCTACGATTCGATCGTCCTTGGCTCAGCTTGGAGTAATCCGGCTTGGGCCAGTGCAGGGGTCTTCGCATGGGCAGGAATGGCAGGGGACCAGAAGAGAGGCAGTCCAGGTCGTCCAGGCGACTGCTCAAGCGCCTTCGAGTCCTTCTCCGACGACCTAATCTGGGTTTGTTTTAGGTCAACTTCAGCTTTTACTGTGCTCCTTAAGGACCTACCTGGGATACTCGTCCTGATAGGCTTTGCCACACCGTTCAGCAAACTCCTCCTCTTCCCCTTGAATCCTGGTACTTTTAGCTTCCGACCTGGACAGGTGTTCGCCTTCGTCCTCGTCCTCATCGGAGGCCACCATCAGATACACAGTGTACTGTTTCCGGAGGCCACCATCATCACCGCCGGACCCGGCTTTCAGCCGACTCTCCGGGTCATCTTGGGACTCACACATAAGTGTCACCAGTTGCATCAGCGACTGGCACATGGGATCCGCGTTCAAGCCCTTGACCTGCTCACTCCTCAGCAGCTCGTTGATGTTGAGTTTCCTGGTTCCTCCCTTGCCCGTGTCCGAGGTGGCTTTCAGGGGCACTTGCTTGAGGATTTCACTCATCAAAGCGCTCTGGGTGTTGGTGGCCCTGTCCACCAGAGAAGTTCCGCTTCGACGGGGAGTCCTTGCGGGCTCACAATCGGCCAGACTTTGTTCTGTAGTTAGGGTTATGGTGCTGCTCTCGTTTCCCAAGTCCAGGGGATCCTTGAAGTGTGCCAAGTTGGTATTTCCCTCTCTGGTGGCTTTCACCCTCTTCCTGGGAACTTTGGGCTTTTCTAGCAACTTTGTCCTGTCAGGACAACACTTATTGGTTGCCTGATAGGAAAAGTTCTGGTTTCTAGCAAGGTTTTGGGGATTCTGTGTCCTGGACACCTCGGGGTCTGAATTTTCCAGGAAGTTGCTGGCGGTTTTCCCGAAATTAAAGTAATTACTTCGCTCCAGAAGCCTTTGGGCCTTCCGCTGCTGTTCGTTGGCTTCGCGAAGTTGTTGCTGCTTCAGCCGATGCTCCTGGATTTGCTGTTGAACCTCCTCCAGCTTCTGGCGATGCTGCTGTTCCTTCTTCTTCTGGAGCCTCCTTTGCAGCCTCTGCTGCTTGCGCAGCTCCTTCTGTGCCTGCTGCTGTTTCTGCAGCTGCTTTTGATAGAACATCTGATGCTGCAGCACCTTCTGCTGCTCTCTTCTCAGTAAGTGCTGTCGCATCCGCCTGCTTGTCCTGCGTGGCACCTCGGGCCTGGGCTTCAGCGGCTCCACTGTAGGAGCCTGATAGCTAGCTGGCGCCTTGATGGTCACTCGCTTGGCATGGTGAACCCCGGCACTCTCTGGCTGAGACGTTTTCTTCAAAATACCCACAGGAACTGGCCCATGGGGCTGCTGCTGGTGCCACATTTGATGCATTTGTATGGCCGCGGGATAACTGAGAAAGTTTCCCTGCTGATAGTGGAAGGGACTTTGGGGCTGCAGCGTAGTACCACCTCTGGTGGGCGGTACATGGCGGTAGCCGAGGTGGGGAAAGCCGGGCATAGTGGCCCCCGGTTTGAACAGAGGTCCCTGCTGGCCGCAGCACCTGTTCCACACGGTCTGATAGTCCCTCTGCAGTGGCAAGTGCTGCTGCTCGGCTTCCCGGGGCTGCTTCACCAGCTGACGCCGCGGATGACCCGCTGCTCCGCCCAACTTGTGGCACATCGAGTGCCAGTACTGGGGCACTGAGACAACTAAGGGACTCTGTGCTCGCTGCTGCTGCTGATGCCAGAAATTCTGGTAGGCGCTCATCGAAGCCTGCTTGGCCGAACTACTCAGAAGTCTTCTTCGAACCATTTTGTTTTCTTCTACGAATTTAAATTTAGACTTGGTCTAAGTCTGAAAGCTTCCACCGACTCGCTCAACTCTTTTTGTATTTTTTCTTGCCTTTTCTCGAGCTTGTTGTGGGTTCATTAAAAATTTTGATTGCAGTCTATGGTCCATAATTATTCTGGGATGGAAGCCTTGACGGGGAAATCAAGGCCAGCCTGGAGTAAATTATTACATTCACATTTTTAATTGCAAATTATAACACCTCGATGGAGGTGAAGTCCTTATTTTCATATTTTTAAATTGGGAATTGTTTTCCTAGAAAATACAAATAAAAAAAATTATTACAAAAACTTAATACCCATGTACTCCCAATAGTTTGCATATTAATTATATTATTATTATAATTAACAATTCCAAGTTCTTAAATCGTTTGTTTAATTTTATAATTAAAGCTATTGTGAATTAAAATTTTGTTCTCTAAGTGTCTAAACAACTTTCTGCTGACGTCACGCGACTTCTGGTGCGTAACTTCCGCTCTCTGCGTGTTTTCTGCTTTTCCCTCTCTCATTTACCCAGAAGCTCCATCTCTTGCTCCCAACACCCACGCACTTAACCGTAATAGTGGAATTCCCGGCTCCAGTTTCATTCAGCTGCCTGGTGGGCTGCTGCCAGAGAGTTTGAATCAATGGCCAGTTGGAAGTTTCATTCATGGCAGGGCCGTGGTGACTTCCAGCCTTCCTTCCTTCCGTCCTGGTTTTTCCAGTGCGTATTCCAAGCTGCGCAGGAAATAAAATCGAAACCGTTACAAAAGCAGGCGGGCCGAAACTACGTCAGTTTGAAATTATCTTTGGCAACTCACTTCTCAGGACTGTTCCCTGGCATTGAACTAATTTTGTATTACTTTTCTAAGCGAAAAAAGATGGTGTCCTTCGGTTGTGTTGCCAAAGTGCTAAGCGGCCTCCAGTGCAGATCGAATGTCTGGATTAAGACCGTAAATCCAAATTGGTACGAGGCCCGCGAGATCCCCAAGGCCATACTGGCCAACAAAGTGGTTCGCGAAATGCGTGAAAAACCCAAGATCACCGAGTCAACCAAGAAAGCAGGCACTCCGATGAGCCAGCCATACTTCTGAGCTAAGAATTGTCTTGTGAAAACATATTTTCTTTGGTGAGTATATTACGAATTTTACATTTACATTTTACCGTGTAAAACTTTCAATTAAATTTACATGAGGAAAAAACCTTATTAAGAATAATTGGAGTACAACTTCTTATCATTATCATTTATCCAAGAATATTTCTCATTTAAATAATATATTTTTTCCTCTTTTACAGATTATATTTTAAATTATGTATTTTACAATTTACACTCACAGTGTGGGCAAGCGTATTAAAAATTCAAATCGCCCCACTCAGTGCTGTCGAACATCGAAATTTCCCTGGAAGCATCTTTCGGTTTCAGTATTTCGCCCTTGCCCAACCCCTGGTCACACTCTTCCGGATTTGAGCCGTTTTCAAGATTATTTTGTAAGCCAGTCTAGCTTTTCCGAAGAGTTGGCCACACTGTGTCGTGTCCAATCAGAATCGCCGTCGACGGCGTGATGAAAAAATTCCAATAGAATTAGCCGAGGGCGATTATTATGCCAAATTTGCCGAAAACCCAGCAATGTGAATATCTGAGTGTTAATCGTTAAATGTTAAATGCAGCACGCTTCGCCCACGCGTACGAGATTGCCACCATAGGTCGAGTGCAAAATACGAATGTGTGAGTGCCAGTATATTATGTACAACGGCAATAAGCAGTAAGCAGCAGCAGCAACAACAGCCAGCTTTGTTGTTGTCCAGTGATAAGCGAATATAATATAACGCAAATATAATACAAATTCAACGTGAAAAGAAATCTCGAAGCAACGGCCGCAGTAACAACAACTCGGCGACAAATGGAAATAATAAAGTAAAATGATGGAAAGCCTGAGGAGCGGAGAGGCGAGATAGAGTGATCGAAATCGTAATGTGTAAGCGGGACCAAACACACTGAAGAGAGAGGGAGAGAGGAAAAAACAAGAAACACAGCGTCGCGTCGCAGCGAAGATTAAATAAATTTACAAGTGTGTTTTGTGTTTGACCAGCTTTCGTGTGGTTTTTGTTTTTGTTGTTGCGGTGGCAGAATAACAACAACAGCACGCATTTTACATGTTCCCGCTGCGTTGGTGTTTTCCGCGTGTGTATGTGTGCGAGTAGGTTCCAACTATTTCCAGTGGTGGGCGCGTGACGATTGCTGGACGAATGTTATTACAGCCAGGTTGTTTCTAAAAGACAGTGCGTGAGTCACGTAGCCACCGCCTCCGGCAGGTCGTGAGATGCGGAAGCTAAAAACATATTCATGAATGGCAATTATGTGCTCTGCGCTGCGGCAAGTTTTACCTTCGATACCGAGAGCCTGTGGAAAAAAAAAAACTGCGCGTACGATTTTCCACTTTGTGGAAGTCGTGACGTTTTTCCACGCATAGCGTGGTGTGTGTGTGTGTGTGTGTGTGAGAGCGTACGTCATGGCAACTCCGGTAAAACGCAAATAAGGCAGCTAAAAAGCCAATTGCCGTTGAGTGGTCTAATTGGACACCTTGCGCATTACTTGTTTATACTATTTACCATTTGGCGACCCGTTATCAATTGCAGGTGCTTTCTCTTGTAAAGCAGCAGTGCTTGTGTGTGAGTGCGACCTCGACGGATTTTTTTCTTTGCTCTTGGTTTGCGTTGTCCTCACACATATGAAAACACTGAGATAAAAAAAATGGTTAGGTCCTTTGGTGATTAGAAAAATTGATTAAAAATACTACAATCAAAATTCAATTCTTAAAAAATATACAATATTAAAAAAGGCAAGGGAAATTTGATTTCATTTATATATTTTTTTTATTTAATTTCGTAATTTCTTCCCGTGTATTTAAGTTTAATTGTAATTATTCCTGCCGTTTACTTCACATTTCCTGCGAAATTCCTTGACTCCTTGAAACCTTAAAACACTCACACTAGTCCGCACGCCCACAAGCTGTTGCTGCACCCCCTTCTCGCTCACCCACACAGGCATGCAAATACTGGCGCTGATAGCCCGTTCTCCCTCTAGCCTTCAGCAATCGATGGGGCGACTGGCGGCGACGACTGTCTCTCGCATGTTTGCTTTGACTCTATCTCCCACCCTCCCACTCTGCGGCACCCCCTTCTTGGCCGTCTGCTTTGCTGTCTGGCTTTGGCTGCTGTGTAAGTCCAAGTTCTCTAGCCTTTGTTGTTGTTACTGTTTTCGGGTTTCTGTTCTCCGCCTTTTCTGTTGTCTGTTTCGCCCTCGTTCCTCTTTCTTTCGCCTTCGGTTTGTTGCCTCATTTATTTTACTTTTTGTTCCTTTTCGGCATTTCGTTGCTGTTGTTTTTATGTTTTTTAATCATTTTCGCTTCTCTGATTTGGTAAAAAATAAAACGCGCTATTGCTGCTAGTTATCAGCAAAGTACGGCCAGATACGAAGAACTATGCTATCCATAAGACAAGTTCCCAAGAGGTTTCCTATTCCCAAGTGGATTTTTCTGTAATTTGAGAGATATTAAGGTAGCAACAATTTAGTTTTTTATTTTTGAATCATAGAATTTTTCTTTGATATTTTGAAATTTTAGAATTCTATATAAACTGGCCTTTTCAAGTATACCTCATAAAAACTACTTTAGAATTATAGAATTGTATAACTTTTTATAAGAGTTACGTTTTTATATCTTTTGTAAACAAATGCTTAAGAAAACAAAGTTTTTACATATTTACCTCGAACAGCTACTTAGTTTCGAGTGCATGAGGTGACACCCACAGGATTTTGAGCGGAAGCGGTACCTTTAACCCGGTGACGTATTTTGCATCCCACTTTTTACTCTCCTCTCACTTAGGCTCTCTCTCTATCTTTCTTTGTGTCACTCCCTCTCTCTCCCGCATGTGCGCTGGAAGCTGGAAGTGACGTAGCAGCCTCTCGCACGGCGGCAGCTCCAGTTTGCTTCCAGTTTGGAAGTTCATTCAGCTTTGACTTTTGACTCCGTGCACTTCGTTCTACAGCTCTCCGGTTTTTGCAGCATGTCTTATCAACCATTTATCCGGTAGTTTGCCCACCGCCCACTTCTATTGCCTGACTGGGTAGGATTAACAACTGTTTTGTGTCTGTGAATGATTAATGCAAATAAACAAAGGAAAAGCTATCGAAAAAACCTTTTAGATATGTGAAAATGTGCGAGGGAGAGGCAATGGAAAGGGAGAGGTACCGTTTGCATTGTTGTCCAGCTGCCGCTGCTCTTTTCGCACCCGCGAAATATCACGCGAAGCTGGAAGAAGAGGAGCAAGACGAGATGGGGAACTTGGGGAAAGCAATTTGTTTATATTATGTGAATGTGCTAGTGTTCTTGTTGTTTTTGTTGTTGAGTTAATGTTTGATCATCATCGTCGCCGCCTGCTTCCTCTTTTTCGCACAAACGCACACAGCCTCTGCTTTAAATTGATTTCAATGAGTTTTTTTTGACGATTGCCCCTCTCTTTTATGGTGTCTCTCGGCGTGCGAGCGAGTCTCCCTTCGAATTCCCCCTCCGCTTGGCAATTATGTGCGAATGTGTGGCTGTATATGTGCAAGTGCCCGGTTTTCGTATGACCTTGATGCTGTACATTAACCCATTGAGAGCCCCTATATCTCTATCTCCCTATCTCTCTCTCTCTCTGTACCACTCTCTTGCTCTTTGCCGATCAGCTTACCAAGCATAAAAACCCTGTTTTCTTCTTCTTAGTCTTCTTGGTCTTACCCAGCTTCAGTTTATTTAACTTTAGTTTACTATCTACACTGCCCGCCAAAGCTTGGCAAAATTAAAAAATAACAATAGCTAATTTGGTGTTGAAATTTGAAACAAAAAATCCCATACTTATTTGTTGTATCAACTTCAAGATCCTTGCAGGGTAAACAGAAATATATTCTATCAACCGTGATTAATGTTGGAAAAATATTTCTTGTGTTCGCCTCTTCTTTACTTTGAGTTTTCTGCCCGAATGATAACACGGTCACAATGGTTTTATTGTTTTTACTTTATTTATTTTCTTTTTTTGCTATCTTTGGTGTTTGTTTTGCTCTTTAACCCACACAAACACACACGCGCCACGCCCACCCTTGATAAAGACAAAAACCAAGGTCAACGAATAGGAAAATACTTGCCTTCATATAATAATGTTCCTCTTTTTCCTTTAAGAAGGTGACCGACAGTGATAAAAGTGCAACATCGAAATGTAAAAAGCATTTTTCAGCCAAACAAAGAACAATTCAAAATCGGGCTTAAAAGTGTCGTAAAAAATCGAAAAAACAAATAAAGTTCCCCGGAAGTGCCGTTTTCTCTGCAACAAAAATAAAAGAGTGAAAAAAGTGTGAATCGGAGCTACCAGGTGGGCATGGCCCACTGCCCGCCACCGAGAATCCGCCGGAGCCTCCGAACGAGAAGCTGCCATTGACCTCTTAATCGAATTAAGTGCAATATTATTTAGTTGAAATCATAAGGAGGAATCACCATCGCGTCTCAGTGTTGCTGGCGGCGGCTCTCCGTACACCAATCTCCCGTATCCCGCTTCCCGAAGACCCGACCCAGTCTCCGTTTGCCGTGCCGTGTGCGTCTTCGCCTCCGTCTCCGGTTTTTAGTCTCGCCGCCAGCAATTGAAATCGCGCACGAACTCCGCGACAAAAGAAGATGCATTTTAAGTGAATTTCCTGTGCGCCGAAGCCAATTACGCCGCTGAAATCCAATCCCATCCAGCAATCCCGTCGTGAATCCCCTCCCAAAAAAATTCATCTGCGATGGCCACCACACCAACGACTGGACCAGCAGCATCAGCAGCTCCACCGACCTCAACGCCCCAAAACTACAAGGTGCCATCGACCAGCAAGATATCCGTGGATAAGCTCCTGCGCGTGGGATACTATGAGCTGGAGAAGACCATCGGCAAGGGCAACTTTGCCGTGGTCAAGCTGGCCACGAATATTGTGACCAAGACAAAGGTGAGTCCTTACAAATATCATAAACATCAATAGAACGTAAATCCCAAGCCCAAACCCCGATTCCCTCAATTAACGATTTGTTAACTAGTTAGTCATAACTGACTAAGCGCGTATTTGTCTTTACAATTGACATCAGGCGGTTAAAAGATCGATTATATATGCATTATCCCAATGAATGTACAAATACAATCGAAGGGGGGCAATATGTCAATATTTTTGAAGACTGTAATTTGTAGTTGTCGATTATTACCAAATATTACCATCTAATGTTTAATAAATAAAAAAGGGAACTAGAAAGTAAATTAAAAAATTGTTAAAGCTCGAACCTGTTGAGAATTATAAGTACAAGCCTTGAAGAATAGTGAATTATAAAGCACAAGCAAGTGAAATTTAAAGCACACGCTGGGAAAAAAGAAAGAAAATAGGTAATCCATTCGTAGTGTGATACTAGATCGGTGAGAGGCACACGTAAATATTTCACCCATCCAGCCACTTCATGCTCTGTGATGATTTTTTTGCGCATTTGAGTCGATCAAATTGATTTTAGTTGTTGTTCTTTGATGATTCTGTTTATTGCCGCGTAAATATGTGTACAATAATTATTTACACAACTTATTGACAATCGGGAGTTTCGTTTCGAATTCGGCATCGCGGCATCTTTCTGATTCGGATTCGTCGGATTCGGTTGCCTGGCTTTTGTGTTTGCCTTCAATTGACAATGTCTGAGACGGGGGAAAAGGGTATAGTCCGAAGACGGCGAGTGAGTATATTCTGAGGTGGCAATCGACAGATGCTAATTGAATCGCATTTGTAAAGCGTTCCGAGAGTATATAGGTATGTGCTTTAGGCATCTGCCCCGTGTGTGTGTGAACCTTTTGAGGAAGTAATCGAGTTTTGCCTTTTGTTTTTCGATGTCATTTGCATTCACAAATCGGTTTTTTTTATGTTTCTTTTCCCTTTGAGAATTTCCTGCTATAAAGTCAACTCTCCAGTTGATGAGCTGAGTAACTCACAATTAGGGACATCTCACATATTATAGGTATTACTTGGAGCATGTAAAAGATTGAGTCACCTGTGGGCAGAGCTTTGTATCTTTTTTATGTGCCTGTGGATGGACGATGTGCTAACACAACAGCAGCAACAGCAGCTGTGACACTTGATAATTGGGCTTGTCAAGAGAAATACTCGCCCCGCACATGGCACATACAATAAAAGCAATAAAAATGGGGAACTTTAATCACTTAACGTAACGCAGAGAGCGAGGGAGGAACAAATAAAGAATGATTTGAGGCAGGCGGGGCAGAGATATGGGAGAGAGGAATGCAAATTTTTAGAGTAAACCTAAACCGATCGGAATGAATTTTTGCATAATTGACAACGTTGAGGAATCTGTGCTGAGCACGTGCCTCTGGTGGTGATATCGATCTTAGTAATTATCGCCGGATGTGACATGATTGGAATTACCAACAGTGTCACACACGATTAAAGAGGAAACGACAGAAGTGGTTGTTACCAGAGGGTGCCATCAATGTTCATTTAAGTTAATTTCTTTCTGGGATCATAATCTTTAGAGACATCAAATCCCATAAAAAGAAGAGTATGCTTTAAAAAAATAAAAATATTAACGTTTTTATGGTGTTATTGAAGTGCAGGTTGGACCCCCCACAAGCGCTGTCCAATCTCCAAAGTTCAAAGATATGTTCAATGGATGGTTAATCTCTCAGATAAAGTATTATGATCCAAAAACCCCTACAACTTTAATGAATCGAGTTAGGTAGAGGTTTAGGCCAGAAGCACTTGATGATGATAAAGCGATCGAATCAGCTTCCCTGGTCGACTGTTTGCTGGCTGTAACGAAATAAAGTTTCCCCCGCCGATAAGGACACAGCTGTTCGCCAACTTCAAGGTCCAAACGGTGCTCTTTTATTTTTTATTTTTTTTTTGTTTTTGCATTGCCAATCTATACAGTATGTTAGTGTGTTTGGCAATTATATATTTGCCTTAGAGCCCCGCGGCTTATCTCTCTCTTAAGCGCATTTGCCAATAATTTACTATTATCAATGGAAAATGGCAAAAGTTCACTTGTTCCATAGGTACATAACACATACAAGCGGCCAAGTAAATAAATTGAATTATGATTATTTGTATAAACCGAAGCAACCGCGAAAAAAACAAACGATAAGAAACCGTGGCGATATGAGAACTTCCAGCGAAGGGGAGTGCAATATATCGCCCGAAATCCAACCATAACCTAGTTTAAATGAGTTTCTCCAGCAGAAAACTCTGTGAAACAATAGGGCATTCATGACTTGTAATAATGAAACGAATAAAACATCTGATCAATTGTGTCGTCTTCCCTCCTTAAATATCGCCGGCATGTGTGCCGAGCATGTCAAAATTTTAATTGTTTACTTTCTTTGGTTGGAGTTCTACGCTCTCTTGATCGCTTTCACGTGCCGTTTCAAATTGAATTTTAGTTTACTTAATTTTTTTTCTCGCTTTTTTCCCGTTTTGTTTTGTGTGCGGAATGTGTTTGCACTCAATTGGCAAGTTTTAGTTTAATTGAATTTTTCGCTGTTGCCTTGGCAACTGTTTTAATGCTCCAATTGATGCAATTAAGCAGTAGCATCAGCAGCAGCAGCCATGCAGTGCAGCCACTTGATAACCCCACTCTTGTATTTTTCATGCAGAGAAACCATTCGTAAAAGACTACATTTTTGCTTGGGATAAATTCAACAAATTTAGTTTGAAGATACATTATCGGTGATCCTGAAAAGTTTAATGTTATTCTTTTATCCCATTCAACCCTGCTTCATATGAATAACAATAATTTCAGACGACTAGAAATCGTATTCTTGAAGACTCTAAATTGTAACCTTTTTAGTTTCTTCCTGTGCAACCCTGAGTTTTGTGCTAGTTTCTTCCGGTGCCACCATCTTCGAGTTTCTATTTCTTTATCAATACCCTTTTAGGGTGATACAGTTAAATGGTTTGATTTTTATAGTAGAAATGCCTTAAAGTCCAAAAGAAGCCTAGTCTTTTGCTTGCCCATTCTGCTATTTTCTTCCCGTGCAGCCCTGCGTTCCCGCCTATCCCTGTCTCTTTTGGCGCTTATCAGCCCCTCTCACTCTGGCATTCGTTGATTGATCTTTCGCTATGAGCAAATATTTAAGCTGCCGTCTGAGCGTTGCCTTTTGGCCAGCAGACCGAAAACATGTTTGAACATCTAACACGCGTCAGACCGAGTCCGCGGGGCTGAAGGGGATAGAGAGAGAGAGAGAGAGTGAGCCAGTGCGAGCGAGATAGATGGATGAAATCGTTTAACAATTTTTATTTACCTTTTCATTAACAATTTCGCGGCTTTTTGCTTCTCGTTTTTTGTGCTGTCTGCGGTTTTTATTTTTGTGTGTGTGTGTTTACAAAACCCAAAAATCATGCGCACTAAATCTTCCATCTCTTTTTTTGGTAACTATTTACTATTATTCGGTTGTTGTTTCTACGTCTGGCTGCGATAGTAATAAAAGTATGTTGACGCTCTTCCTCTTGCTGCAACCTCGAAATATTTTCGTATTGATAAGAGGAAATGTGTGTTATCAGGCGGTATTCTTCTGCTTCTGCGAAAAAGCAAATTCGCAAGTCAGTCACGTGCGCCGCCTGCCCTCTCTCTTCCACTCCCACACAACCTATGAAAGGGGGAGCGAGAGGTAGGGAGTAGCCCCACAGCACGCGCCAACTTTATGCTCCCTGCATGCGCCGCACTCTTCACTCTCCAATCTCTCCACTCGCAGAGCCCCTTGAAGCTTTTGTTTTCGATTTCGGTTTGCAGGCGATAGCAAAATAAATAATAAAGCAACATAAACTCAGGTGTTTCCTCCACCATAAACAGGGGGACCTTCTTATGGTGAACATTTAAGCCTTTGGGTTCAATTTCAAATATCTTATCAAATGATATTTACTTCCTTTTTTATTATTTTCCTTTTATATTTGTTTAAACTACTATAAAAACTAATTATATCCCCAAATATAGTTTTAATTTCAAGTTATCCTTGCCTCACTGTATTTCCTGAACCCAAAATTTCGCAGTGGCAGCCCATTGAAAATTGATTAACGCGACAAACTTGTGATTAGCACTTGAGGTTTCGGTTGTTTTGGACGGATTTTCCCTGCCTGCCAAAGGGTAGTGATTAGAGGTTTAAGTTGCTGCCACCACAACCACTTTTATACCGATTTCCATTGGCAATTAAGTAGGCCATGACATGGAAACAGTGTAATTGTAGTAATCGATTTTCCATTTCCACTGGAACCTGCCAGGCAGTCGGCGGCAGTGGGAAAATTTTAAAATCCAGCCAGCGCCAAATAGAGTTTACTGACCCCAAAAAAATAAAAACAAAAGCCAGAGAGAGCGCAGAAATTGCAGCAGCCAAAAGGAGAGGTGAAAGCGAAGGAGGTCGCGCATATATCGATTAAACACGCGGAGAAAGGGGGCGGCAGTCGGCTACCTGAGGGGGTGCCTGGGTGGTAGTTACCTGAGGGGGCGGGCTGCGCTGGCAACACGTTTGATTACCGCGTGTAAATAACAACAACACGAACACTGCAAAACTTGCAAGGACTCGCCATCGTCCTCGTCGCCGTTGTGCAAGAATCACATGCCTCAGAAGCCCTATGGAAAGTCCCAGCAAGTCCCAGGAACTACTGGAGCCGCAGCCGCCGGCTCCTTCCAAAGCCAAGCCCCCGGAGAAGCCCATTCGCAAGCGAAACCAAGTCAAAATCACGCCGCATGTCCAAACGAGGACCCCCAAACCCACACCCACCGCCATTATCTGTGAACTAACGCGCCTGAAGGCGCAGCAAAAGTATCTCGAATGCAATCAAGTCAAGTTAAATCCCAATAATTTCATACTCGACGATGAGGAGGACAACAAGGTCGTGGAATCAAAGTCGGGGGATGAATCCGATGTCCCAGCCGAGCATCCACAAAGTGGCAAAACTCAAAGGCCTAACAGCTCGTCCACCGCTGCCCTGATCAGTCTGATCAACGAAATCGAAAAGGAGAAGTTGGACTTAAACCAAAAGTTTCTGGAGTATCGCTCTGAAAAAAGGGGAGAGCTGCAGGACATGTGGCACTATGTGGCCGCCATCAAAGAGGATGTCTTCCGGCCAGAGCGTCTCAGTCAGTATACGGTTAATGCCCTAAGACAACGAATCATTGGCGTCAATAGCCAACTGGAGCGTCTAACAGCGAAGAACTCGAAGGAGCTGGTATCTTTGAAGGAGGAGTACGAGAAATTGGAGAGGGAAAATAATTTCATATGGAAGGGTAACATCTAAAGAGTATTTGGAAGGTCCTTAATAAACTGTCTTCAGTCATAAAACATATGTGAAAATAACATACTATAAGTAATATAATAAATATATATATAATTCTTATAATTCTGATATTCTGATTAAATACTTAACTTTCAATTGAACTCACTGTTTTCATTGCACTAGAAATTAAAAATAAACAAAGTACCCTCTACCCGAAAGTCATTTATATTCCTGTGAATTACGATTTACGGACAGATATTGCTAAAATTCTTGACATTCTTTCGCCGCTTTCCCCCCGCCCGACACTTTTGTAATCAAGACAACATTTGAGACCTTGCCTTGAGTTTTCCCCTTTAAATCAATAGGGCCTTTTGATACGATTTTTCCGTTGTTGCTTTTTTCGTTGCCTTTGGCTGAAGGATTCCTTGGGCGACATTGGTATTTTTGTTGCTGCGCCTGGTGACTGTTATAGTTGTTGTGTATTTCTGGTTGCGATTATTTTGAAATGTCTCATTTGCGAAGGCTCGGTGTTCATCGTGACCAGACCGGGGAAAGGTCAAACGGCACGTGGCAATGGCATTTTGTGGCTGTGTCCTGTCCCCTGCCCCCTCGGAGCCCCCTTAATTTCGTAGTATTGTCCGTAGTACAAGTGAGCCTGAAGTTCACAGCCCGCGCTCACGTGGCAATGGCGCCGCTTTCCTAGGGCGTAATATCAGTGCAGAATCAGCTTTTGTTTCACATGCAATTATGTAAAAGTGTCAAACCCATCTGGGAAATACTGTGAGTCTTTCTGTGTGTGTGTTTCTTTATTATAAACAAATAGTTTGCACACTTGATTACTTGCCTCAAGTTCAAAGTCTCTCAGATCTGTACTGCTTTTATATTTATTTGCAAGTATTTTTGATTGAAAGTGTGTGGCTGTCGCCAACATTTGGATTCGAAAAGAAGGAATATTGTCTGAAAGAAAGCATATATCACGCGAGTGAATACTAAGGAAGCAGATACAACAGAACTCTCGGGGTATTTAGCCCAAAACAATAAGAATTATAAAAGAAAACCGGTGGCGATGATGATGATGGTGATGATGATGCCTTGGCTCATTGTCATTCAGGGGGAGCAGAGAGCGAGAGCCAGTGTGCTTGTACTTGTGTTAATTATTTAACATTGTGTTAAATTTTTTAAATGTTTTTGCGAATACACAAAAGCAAATAAACAGTCAGCGACGGCGGCGACCGAAAGTCGTGAGCGAAGAATGTTTTTGTCTCGTCTCCCTTGCGACGACGCCCCCGAGAGTCTGCTCCGCTCTCCTTTGGTCATGTCGCACTGGCTGTTCCGTCCCCTCCGTCACTTGCCCCACCGGAACCCGCTGCCGTATCCGCAGCGTGGAGATCCCAAGATCCAAACACGCGCTCCATGTATGGCGCTGTCATCGTGTGTTTTTTCGCACTGATCTCGTTGTTCTCGGTGTGCTGCTGCCGCTGCAGACTGGGCGCCACCTAGTCACCCACCTGAACCCAGACAGCCCTGGCAACAGCAGTGGCCACAGTGGGTTCTTAATTGAAATAAGTAAAATTTTTAAAATAAACGCTAAGGTGGAGCTAAGCTTGTTCGTTGAACTTGAAATGTACTTGCTTTTCAATTCTATATTCTAGGTTTTTAATTGAATTTTAAATAAAGCTACCTACTTGCTGAAGTTAATATGAACTAATTGAAATCCTCATTGGTTTTCAATTATATCAATCAGATGCGTGGCTGCATTTTGAATTAAATTGTTTTCCCTAAAAGGCCAAACCATTTATTTCTTTCTTTACTGCAAACTGTGGCGTAGGATTTTATTACGGCGGCAGCAAGGGGACTTTAACTAAGACAAGATAAGAGTTACGATTATATAATGCCTTAATAACTCGTTGAAAGACCATTTCTTTAGTACTTTAAATAAATGTATATATTAACAAAGTGACTAAACAAATATTTAATATTTTTTAACCATCAATGGCATTTTGCTCCACTGTTTCTTTTTGGCACAAACCCACACTGCCCGAGTATCGACTCTCTTTCCCCCTCTGCCTTGGCTTCTTCCCAAATCTTAGCTGATCATTTCTCCCACTCAAATTCCCCTCTCCTGCTTTTGCGCCTCATTAACCAAACGTTCGTTCACCTGGCAAATACCAAACAAACCCAACGGCAGGGACAACAAACAAACGACATGAGCTTTGGCTTGATTAACTAAATGGGTTTCCCTGTTTGCTCTCCTCGTTGCAGGTGGCCATCAAGATTATAGACAAGACATGTCTGAACGAGGAGTACCTGAGCAAGACGTTCCGCGAGATCTCGATCCTGAAGTCCCTGCGCCATCCCCACATAACGCGGCTCTACGAGGTGATGGAGTCTCAGTCGATGATCTACCTGGTGACTGAGTATGCGCCAAATGGAGAGATCTTCGATCATTTGGTGGCCAACGGCAGGATGAAGGAGCCGGAGGCGGCGAGGGTCTTTACCCAACTCGTGTCCGCCGTTCACTATTGTCACCTGCGCGGGGTGGTGCATCGCGATCTCAAGGCTGAGAATGTTCTGCTTGATAAGGATATGAACATTAAGGTAGGGAGAGTATTTAATTTTAATAGACAAATATATTAACTACAGATGCTGCTTAATACCATCTACAGCTAGCTGACTTTGGCTTTAGTAATCACTACGAGGAGGGTGCCACTCTGAGGACCTGGTGCGGCTCCCCGCCATATGCTGCTCCCGAGGTGTTTCAGGGCTTGGAATACGATGGACCCAAGTCAGATATCTGGAGTTTGGGCGTGGTGCTCTATGCGCTGGTCTGTGGGGCTTTGCCCTTTGATGGGAAGACCATTCTGGAGCTGAAAAGTCGCGTGGTGTTGGGCAAATTCCGAATTCCCTTCTTCATGTCGCAGGGTAAGTTTGAAAAACAGAATCGTAACTGGAACGTTGAAATAATATCCAACTTAAACCCCTCAGAATGCGAGCAGCTGATCCGCAACATGTTGGTCGTGGAGCCAGATCGCCGCTATACCATCAAGCAGATCATCAAGCATCGATGGCTCAGCGAGTGGCAATCGGAGCTGCAGGAGGAGGAACGCTACGAGGCTTTGTCTTGCATGGGAACCTTGTCCAAATCGGCTTCCGCCTCCTCCCTAGGCAGCAGCAATGCCCCGGACTCCCCGCCGCAGCTGGACTCGGTGGTGATGACGCACATGCTTCAGCTGCCCGGGCTGACCGCCGATATGATTGCCCAATCGGTGCACGAGCAGCGCTTCGACAACATCTATGCCATATACAACCTGCTGCAGGACAAGCTGCTGCAGCGACGGCGCGACAACCAAAGACTGCAGCACCATGCCAGCCTGGTATACTCCCGGTCCCGCAAGACGAGCATAACGACGGGCGTGGTGGATCGCTCGGAGCCCGTCAAGCAGGAATCTCTGGACCGACTGAGTCCGCTGAGCAGTGCCACCAATGCCTCCAGCACGGCGTTGGGCTTTGGCTGGTCCGATGTGGCCGTGGATCTGGAGAAGTACGGCGATTTCGAGCTCGAATGTCTGGCACGATCCAATGAGGTGAATACTATTTACCTTTAATAATTATTAGTTGTCTAATTTCCTTTAATTTCCTCCTATTTACAGCCTCCTGTCAATCCGCAACACTTGAGCGCCCAAGCGGGCGGCGGAGTCAATGGAGCGAATACACGACGCCATACAGTGGGACCCGGGGATGTGGCCCACGAACAGGCATTGGCCAATCCCCATGTGCCGCCCATTGACTTCAAGTGCCCGCCACAATGCAGCGATCCTGCGCAGCCCACGACGGTGCCCTATTATCCCATGAATCTGCCCATGCTGCAGAACCAGCCGCTGCACAATCTCACCATAAAGGATCAGCATCTGCTCAAGCCCCCGGTGGTCATGGGAGCCAGTCAGTATTTCTACTTTAAGAAGATTTTCTGTTATTAAATACTAAGCCTTGATATTCTATTTATTTCAGGTTCCTTTGGGCGACGTGCTTCGGATGGTGGCGCCAACCTTCACATCTATTATCCCGCCACGGGCACTGTGGGAGGACCAGCGCAGGGTCAGCAAATGGACACCGCTGGCTACTATATCAATCCCAACTGCGGCACTGATCCCTCAGCGGTGCAAGAGCTGTCGCCGCTCAACGAGCAGGCAGCGGGTCAAATGCATTGCTGTCAGGAGAACGATAGCGGGGAATGCAATGAGGAGCTGCAAAGGTATAGAATATTTTGTTCAATTATGTTTCCGGCTTATTATTCATTGATTTCCCTGTAGTTACATGCAAAAGCGTGGCCTGGGCAAGCGTCATACTGTGGGCTGTACGGAAGATCTTTCGGTGACGCATGGTCCGGGTCCGGGCTCGCAATCGCAGGCGCCAACTACCTCCAGCAACATGCGACAGCGAAGAACGGGTCTGCTCACGGTCACCGAAAGGCCGCCAGGTGCGTAAATATTATTATTTCACTATATTTGATAGTTCATAGTTGAAGGATAAATTTTAAGGGATTTTGGAAATATTTATTCAAGATCAAAGCTTGTGAGATCCCCACATTCCTTTAGAGAGTAGGGAAATTAACCTTTGTAGGCTTTGTCAATTGTATGAAATGAAAACATGAAATAAATAAATAAAACGCAGAGGTATTTTGTTAAATTTATAACACAATTTTAATTGAAATCCTAAGTTGTCACGAATTTTAATATTTGATTATTATTTTATGTTCGATTTAATCATTGAACAGTGGAATTTATCAAAATTGTCGATATTTTTGAATTGATATATTTTCGTATATATATTAAATATGATTTTTCCTTTTGATTTACTTAAATTCCTAATTAAAAGTAAGCTTATTATAATCTTTAAAATGCTTTCTGAATCGATTTTTAAAGCCCGGCTTTTTACAATATTTTTATTCAGCAATCACAAGCCTTAATTAATTTGAATATTCTTTCATTAATACCTGCATAATTTATTGTTTTACTTCTAATTAGTGTATTAATTTGATTTGTTTTGTTTTGCCTTTTTCTTTTTATGTAAAACCTTTTTTTGGTTAATTGCAATTCGATAATTTTGCATTGCCCGCTACTGCACCACAACAACAACAAATACAACGACTGACCACCTGCTACCGCTATTGCTCCCGAAATCGCGCTGCTTGAATCCCGCCTCTGCCTTGAACCCCGTCGTACAGTGATTCCCCCCGAACTTATTCGAGAGGTCGAGTCTCGCATGAACCGTGATTACTTGCCGCCCACCTTGAAATCTCTCAGCCAATCGCCACCGAATGGCACATATCCCGTTGGTGTGGGGCCCATGGGCATGGGCAAGGGCTTGTCGCCGCCCCACTCGCTGCCCCTGGTCGCAGCTGCGGGCGCGGGCTCTTCTGTGCCACTGGTGGCGTCCAATAATCGGCGCATTCATCGGGTTGTCCACTCCAAGTTGCCCACCGTCCAGGAGGGTGGTAAGTCTCGAGTTCTGGTTGCGGTCTTCTCACTGGAATGAAATTTCGAAATAACCAAAAGAAGCGGGAAAAATCGCTGGAAAAACGAAATAATATTTATTAAATTGAGAAATTTAGCTATGTTTTCCCTTTGGCTGTGTGTGTTTCAATTGGTTAACCATCTCCTTCCATTTCCTCTCTGTCTTCTTTTATTTTTCACCCTGGCTGCTTGCTTGCGATTTAGCGACAATAGGACGTTATAGTCCAGTGCGTCGGGCGTCGGAGGGATCGAAGAGCCAGTTCCAGGGCCCGCTGCAGGAATGCCAGTCCCTGCAGAAAGGTATTGCACAGAGAAACTTTTTGGTTGCACCCAGTCCGCCGCTTTTAGAAAATTCGATCAGTCTGCCAGGTAAGAAAACGAGAACGAGACCCAAATTAGCGCCAAAAGCTTTAGACACGGGCTTCAGCTCCCTCAAAATGTGATTCATTCTACGACTTTCCCTCTCCTAACAGGTTCCCCCATACATGGCAAGCCGGGCATGGGCCTGCAGCTGACTCTGCGACGTGGCCATGACATTGAAGTTCCTCCGGAGGCCATCAAGAATCTAATGCCCGCCTTGGACCGCCTGGTCAAGGAGCAGCGTGTGAGCTTCGAAATAGCCAACAAGATAATCTCAACGCATGTAGTGCCCATGGAGCTGGCCCACCTGCTGGGACTCGCGGCCCATGCCTCCAGTGCGGCGGCTGTCAGTGGCGGCCACCTGGATCAGAGCCACTTGCTGCACCATCAGCAGCAGCAGCAGCAACAGCACATGCACAGCTTCAGTGTGTCGCCATTGAGTATGCCACCGCAGGGTGGACCTCTGAACGCCTCGCTGGCCTTGTCCTCCGCCAAGCAGATGTTCGGTCAACCCATCTGCGGCTACCAGCAATATCAACCGATGACTTTAGTCCTGCAGCAGCCACAGCAGCACCACCAGCAACTCCAGCAGCAGCAGCAGCTGGTGGGCCAGTTCAGCAGCATCAATCTGGGCGCCGCCAGCAACTCCAATTCGAGCAGCGGCTGCCAGTCGCCGGTCTACAACAGCAGCAGCTTCAGCGGCAGCTGCTCACCCAATCCCTATTTGCCCGGTGGCGGGGGATCCTCGCCGCTCCATCAGATCACCAAAGGCATTTCGGGCTTGAGCACAGGCTGCGCCGGCGGTTCCATCACCCGTGGCACTTCGGCGGCCTGCGAAGGAGCCGCTGCAGCTGCAGCGGCGGCTAATCAGCCCTTGGATTTATCCATGGATGTGTGTGGGGGAGTGATGGATCAGCAGCAGCCAACGGACTATGCGGCCACTAATTGGTTTATGCCCGCGGCTGCCTCGTTTTACGACCTGAAGCCATTGAATCTGTCGCCAGCACAGCCTGTAAGAGTGGTGCCCACACCCCCGGCCTCGCCGAACTTGTGCATCATCCAGGAGGAGAACGGAAATGGGCAGATGTGCCATACCATAAGCACGGGAACGCCATATGCGGGGTGTACGGGCGGCATAACGCCACAGATCTGCCTCACCGATGTCCAGGGCAGTGAGATCACCCTGGTGGCTTTATCCTCGGACAACAGTCGGGACAGTGAGGATTCCCTGGAGCCGCACACGCCGGTTATGTCGCTGCAGGTGAGCCTTGACTAAACTTAACTAGGGCTGCAGGATCTCAACAGCTATATCTATCTTCCCTTAGGGTCTAATTATCACAGAACCCAGCAGCGATATGCCTTCGATAACCCGGGGCATTGGGCGCAAGGCCAGCCTGGACTGTGAGCCAAGCGGCGGAGGAGGAGGTGGAGTAGGCAGCCATTGTCCAGTGAATCCGGCACAAGCACAGGCGCAAACCGAAGCGCAATGCCGGCGGGGCAGCGACAAATCGCTGGGCTTCTCGGACGACTCGCTCAGCAACGACTCGAATAACCTGTCGCCCTGCCAGGAGCCCTCGGCCAGCTCCGGCTTCAAGTCGGACTCCCACTCGGAGATGGGTGATCACACGGAATGTGGCCACCTGACGCCCGACTCCATGTGCGACTCCCGTCGCATGTCCGATGAGATGTGCTACGAGGTTCCCCTGCCGCACGAATGCTCCAATCTGGACTCCACTCGAATCCTGGAGATGGTCAAGCAAACCATAGACTCGACCATGCCGCCGAAGGGATTTGTGCTGCACAAGGGCAGCATTAGCTCGGAGGACAGCGGGGCAGAGTCGCGCCACAGCAGTGCCTCCAATGCCTCCACCTCGAATCCCTTAGCCTGCGAAGCAGCCTCATCCCTGCTGGCCTATGGCAGCGAGCCCACGACCAATCTAAGCTTGGAGTATTCGGGCGGCCTGCAGATCGAACTGCAGGTGTGCGAGGGACGCAGCCGCGATCACCACGGAGCGGCCAAGGGCATCAAGCTGCGGCGCATCTCGGGGGATCAGTTTGAGTACGGCAAGATATGCCAGCAGCTGATTAGCACCATAACCATGCAGCAGGTGGCGGGCTAGGGGAGCTAGTCCCTGCCAGCCGAACTACTACTAGCCGATGAATACACTCGCCTTGCCTAAACTCTGCGTAGCTGTGATTAAAGCCGATATGTACGATATATAAGAGCCATCCTAGGAGTAGGAGTAGGAGGAGTTAAAGGATTTCCCCAATCCCCGTTCCCCAATCTCTCCCCCCGTTTGAGTAGCGTAATCAAAATTTTTTCAATATCAATTATAGACACTCTTTTTGACCGATTTCTTAGCTAGCTAAATTCGAAAACGGAACGATACGGAACGGAACCTGTATATAAAACGTGTAGAAATTGTTAAAATAATCGCTAAAACTATATTATATATATTAATTAACGATTTACGCACAGGCCAACATATATATATAGTTTAGGCAAAGATAATATAAGCTTCAAGATGTGTTAGGCATCTTAAGGCTTACATTATCGTTGGTTTAGGGAATTTGGCTGGCGATAAAGGGTATGAGCAACTCGTAAAGAATACATTCCAGTAGCAGAAATTTTCATACAACGTTCGTTCTAGCCGTAATTATCCATATTTAGGAGCTAGACTATATTAAATATTATATTACATAATATACCTAATGTTATTTTCGACCTTTTGTGCAATTCGTCAAGTGTTTATTATTCGTTTTCGTCAAAACTCAGTTCAAATGACTATACGTACATACGTTCTATATCTGGCATGTGGGATATAGATAGGCGCCTAGAAAAGATTATATTTAATAATGTGTAGTTAGCATGCTCCGATTTAGTGTTAAGCTCTTTCCGATTCCGTTTTTTTAATGAGTGTAGTGCAAGTTTGTTCTGTTATAATACACATACACGACCTACGGTTAGAGTTAGACATATATTCTACGGTTTAACACACACAACAAACATTGATAAATCTATTTTTTAATGAAAGACTGCTGTGATTTTAAATGTAATTAATTAATTTAAACAAGGGCGAGACAAGAGAGGAGGAGGAGTAAGAAAACAAACAAAAAACCAACAAAACAAACTTGAAACCAATTAGTTATATCATTATATTAATAAATAATTCAACTTTATCTTAAATAAATTACCAATTCTCCAAAATATTACGAACAATGCGGTTTCATGTATGTGGTTAAGGGGAATTTAAGTCTAGCCTTGATAGGGCCGGAAATGACTTCTTCACATTGTTTTGTGGTTCTGACTGATATTAAAATAGCCCGAAAGCAGTGTTAAATTTTAAATATTTATATTGGGCAAATTAGAAACTAAAAATTGAACAACTAAGTGAAAAATACATTAATTTCAATTCGGAAAACTGTTCTGAGTTAGTTTTTAAAATGCTAATAAAACTGCATACTGAATTTCAATTTATGTTATAATTAATTTTTTTCAAATTTTTTCGTTTACAATTTCAACAATTTCACCGCTTAAAAATATTTTAAAAATTTGTAAAATTTTGTTTCCACCAGACATGGCTAGATCGACTCGGCTGTTGATGCTGATCAAGAATATATATGGTTTATAGGGCCGGAAATGACTTCTTCACATTGTTTTGTGCTTCTGACTGATATTAAAATAGCCCGAAAGCAGTGTTAAATTTTAAATATTTATATTGGGCAAATTAGAAACTAAAAATTGAACAACTAAGTGAAAAATACATTAATTTCAATTCGGAAAACTGTTCTGAGTTAGTTTTTAAAATGCTAATAAAACTGCATACTGAATTTAAATTTATTTTATAATTAATTTTTTTCAAATTTTTTCGTTTACAATTTCAACAATTTCACCGCTTGAAAATATTTAACAAATTTGTAAAATTTTGTTTCCACCACACATGGCTAGATCGACTCGGCCGTTGATGCTGATCAAGAATATATATGGTTTATAGGGCCGGAAATGACTTCTTCACATTGTTTTGTGCTTCTGACTGAAATTAAAATACCCCAAAAGGAATATTAAAACTCAAATATTTATCCTCCATCGTTTTGGGCAAATTAAAGCTTAAAAATATAATAACTAATTGATTTTTCATAAGTATATATTAATTACTATAATTATATAGTGTAAATAAATTAAACAAAGTTTTAATATTAAAAAATCACAGCTTCTAAAAACAACGCGGCCTGCCAACCTGCTCACAGAGTCTTGCCTCTCTTTTGGTATTCGCATCCAACTTCCATACGGTCACTCTAAGCCAAGGAGGGTCGCAAAAATCAACAAACAAAATAATATTTTTGTTTTTAAAGGTTAATTAATTCATTTTACATTAAATGCATTAGTCAATCGACTTGCCAGCATGATTTGCCGCCTGTGCCTGAACAGTGTCAACGATGCGGACACGCTGCAGATCTTCGAGGGCCTGGGACTCTCCCTGAATGTGGCGACGGTGCTTTCCAAACATTTTTGGTTTGAGGTTTGCTTGTTTTATTCCCTTATTGATGAATTCCTTTTAATATTTGTTTACATTGTAGCCCAAAAGCGATGATCCCATATCCAAAGTGATCTGTGTGAGGTGCTGGCAGCAAGTGAGCGACTTCCATGAGTTCTATGTGGCGGTGGAGAAGGCGCATAGGCTGCTTACCGAACGCTTCTCCTTGAAATCCAGCCAGGAACAAGCGAAAATCGAGGTGGAAGAGCAAGAGGAAGAGGAGGAGGAAGATCTACTGGAATTCCACGAGCAGGCGGAGGATGTAGAGCTGCCGGGCAGTGATTGCGAAAGTGGTTCCTTTAGCAACGAGCAGTTCCTCAGCGAGGTCATGGCCCAGCAAGAGAATTCCAAGGACTTTAAGCCCTTGGAACTTGAGTTCGCCAGAGAACCAAAAGTTTTTGAACTTAAGGAGGCGGAGAAGGAGGCGCCTGCGCCAACCGTTGTCCAAGAAGAACGGCGGGAAACCCGTTCCACCACCAAGAATAAATCCCTGCCGGCAGCGGAACAGTCACACCCTCAGCCTCCTCCCAAGACAAGCAAGCCCACCGCCAAGCCACGAGTTAAGAGGGGCAACGCCTGCAAGACCACCGTCAGCAAGCGCTATGCCAACTACAAGCAATGCATGCTGGACATCGATGCCAAGATCTCTGCCCATATGCGTCTCACCTGCGACGTGTGCCACGAGGGCCAGGAGACCTTCCTCCTCCTTTGCAAGCACATGATGCAGGCCCATCACCGCAAGGGCTATGCCATTTGCTGCAACAAGAAGTTCTACAAGCGATCCTTCCTCACCGACCACATTGATCGCCATGCCGATCCCGAGAAGTTCAAGTGAGTCCGGTAAAGTGGAGGCCAGCCCATCTCACAGAGAAGTGTTCATTGAGAGAACTCCCTGCTAATATGATTTGTTGTTCCCTTAACAGATGCACGCAGTGCGACAAGCGCTTTGCGGACAAGCAGTGCCTGCGGAATCACGAGCTCCTGAAGCATCAGCCGGAGGAGGAGAAGACCTTCATGTGCGAGCAGTGCCCCAAGAGGTATACGAAGCAGTATCTGCTGGATCAGCATCGGGTTATACACAAGGAGCGGAATGTGGTGTGCGATATCTGCGAGAGGAGGTGGGTTCTGACATCACCGGCTTAGTATGTTCTTATGACGTTCAACTTCTCCCAACAGATTCCCCAACCAGTCCCTGCTCTGCACGCATGTCAAGATGGTCCACGGAAACTATGGCACCATGTGCGACATCTGTGCCCAGGTAATACGCGGCCGGGCGGCTTTCCAGCGCCACCAGCTGGAGCACGCGGGCGTGACAGAGCCCAAGGTGCAATGCGACATCTGCGGATCGTGGCACAAGAACAAGCACAGCTTGAAAAAGCACGTACGCCGGCATAATGGCACTGCCGCTACCTGTGATCTTTGCGGCAAGGTTTCACCGAACAGAAGTGCCATGTTGAGCCATCAGCGCTATGTCCATCTCACGGATAGGAAGCACGAGTGTAGTGTGTGCCAAAAGGCGTTCAAGAAGGCCATCACGCTGAAGGAGCACATGACGATGCATACTGGCGAGGTGCTCTACAAGTGTCCCCACTGTCCCAAGACCTTCAACTCGAATGCGAATCAACATACGCACCGCAGGAAGTGCCACCCCAAGGAGTTTGAGGAGGCACGGAAGGCGCGCACTGAGAAACGAAAGGCCATTGAGGAAGAGGGTGAGGCCACCACCCACATACTGACCATATCAACGGATGGCGATGAGGAATCCCACAGAATATTGCTAACCAACACCGATGAGGATCTCAAGGCGGAGACCATCGAGTTCACTTTGTGTCTTAGTCCCCAAGCAGCAGATTGAGAGTCGAATAAAAACTCTAGACCCCACCCCCACTCTCAAGGTGCGAACGCTCCACTGTATTTAAGGCTCTGTGGTGAGAAGAAAACCGAGTTAAATTAATTTAAAATGGAACACAGAGCCCTTTTATTTATAAGATCCTTAGGCTAGCAGCGATTAACAGAAATAGACGGAGATTTTTAAGTGGAATGGTTTTCTCAGTATGTTATTTTTGGGAAATCCTCAATACTAACCCCTTTCGCAGATAATTTCCACAGCATTTGGCTCCATTAGAACAGACTCCAGGCAGCGTTGAACCGCTGAGCCCAGAATTTCGTCCAAGAGGAAGTTTACCAAGCTGTAAAAGGGTTCCAGTTAGAAGAGATGTTGGCAACTTGTCTTCGAAAAACTCACTTTTCATCGCTCACAAAACGCCACAAATTCATCTGGAGATAGTGGGCATCCACCTGGATCTGTTGCAGGCCATATTTGCTAAAAGTTCTCAGTCTCACGCACTCCAGCAAGGTCTGCAAGATTTATCTCTTAATCATAGTATAATTACTCATAAGAAACCTCACCTTAAGACCAATTTTAATGATGCCCATTACGATGGAGGACTTGGTGAACTCCACTGAAGTAAAAATCTCCACTCGCTCCGAGAACAAGCGATGTATGTTGGACACATAGCTGGACTCCAGCTGCGAGGGCGTATAGTTGGACCAGTTGGAACGATACTGGGGCTTGGAGGTGGAGGCAAAGTTGCTGAAGTAGGTTTTTCGACTGGAATCGCTGCTGGCCGTGGTGCGGAAACCCGAAGCTGTGTTGGCAGTGGCTTCGTAGAGACTGGCCACCACGGTTTCTATGCTTCCAAGCTCCTCCACCACGCGCTTCATCACCGCTCGCACGGATCTGGGCTCGAGGCAGTTGAGCCAATCTCTGGTCTCTACGCTCTTGCGCAGCATTTGGGAAATATTGGTGCCCTGCAGGCGGACATAGGCGTCCAGGAGCGCCTGGGCAGTCTCTCGCATCTCAGCACAGATCTCGGTTTCATGCGTTAGGGTGGCACTGTTCTCCGAATCGATTTCATAAAGATCGTCCACGAGAGCAATCTGTGAACCAAAGAATTGCTTTATTGTTTTCCTTATTTATTATTAAATGATGCTTACCAATATGTGCACGCCTTGCTGCTCCAACTCCAGACAAGTCTTGGAGAGCACTAGCAGCAGGTTGGGGGGACTGGAGCTGGAGGCATCCCCAAAGCCGCACATCACCTTGGCTATGTGCCGGAGGAAGCCAATAAGCAGATTCTCTCGTATTCCCTCCACGCAAAGCGCTCCCTTGTGCTCGGCCTTGATGTTGAAGGACCAATCGGTGCGCAGGAAGATGAGCAGATCCTGGAGCACGCCCTTGATCTTCTCCACCATGGCCACATACAGATTGCTAATCAAATCGCTCAAGTTCAGCCCCGTAGCGGCGTCACTCTTGGCGGATACCAGGGACAGACGCACTGCACTCAAGCTATCAGCAAAGTGATCCTTGAGGTTCTTGGCATGGGCATCGCAGAGCTGATGGGCAGCTCCTATGATGATAGACACCGTGTTGCGTTGCACCTCGAGTCCCCGGCAGATATTCCTCATGGCCTGCAGTCGGCGATGAAGGCGATCCAGGGCACGCAGCATCACCTGAGTGTCGCCATAGCCTATGTCGGACTCGACACGATCCTGGACCAGCGTGAGATACTTGTCGATGTTGGCGTTGAGGAAGATGTTCAGCTCTTGGAGAGCATTCTCCTGGAAGTCGTCGCTACAAAAGATATAGGTAAGCAAGAGATCATTTTCCAAAGGTCTTCTACTCACCGCTCCTGCTCGTAGTGCTTTGCCACGAACATGTCAAAGTAGGAGGTCACTACCAGAGCCAGGTCGTTGAGGAAGCCATCAATGCCCATGTCCACAAACTCCAGCATATCCCGCTCCGTCTGGTCCTGCAGCATCACAATCTGTTCGTGGAGTCGCTTGCCCGCGCAGGTCAGCATTTCGCTGGCCAGATCCGAGGTCTTCTCGTCAAGCTGCAAGAGCAGTTCCCCGATCTCTGTCAGGGATTGTGCCGTGTTTCCTGCCCGCTGGAAATCCTTTCTCAATCGCTCCTTTAAATCCGCCATGATGACATCGCAGTCTCGCTGGATGCCATCGAAGGAAGGCTGTCGTCCGTACTGCGCAAACACCTTCTGGGCATGGAGGTAATCCTGCACGGCCTGGGCATAGTTCTGCTCCTCAATCAGCGACTTCAGCTTAGCTGGCAGCGTGGAAAGAAACTGAAGGCGCTTTAGCAGCGAGTGCTTCTCGGAGAGGCGACACAGTTGGGAGCGCGTGCCCTGCAGGGTGCCCGTGATCTGCTCACTGAACGTAGTAATGGACTGCATCTTGGTCATCAGCAGATTCACATCCGTTTCCATCTGCTTGAAGTCGTCCTTCATGCGGCGTATGGTGTCCGTGGCGGAGATGAACTTGTTGTAGTTCTCGTAGACCAGAGTCTGCATGTCTGAGTGGAGGGTCTGGGTATCCTTGACCACCGCCGCTTCCGTGTCCATGATTTGCTTCAGGGAACAGTCCTGACATCAAGAGAGTAATCAAAACATAAGGTTCCTTATGGAGCAAAGGAGAATATTAAACCCACCTTAAGCAGCCTCTCCAGGTACTTTTCCGCATCGAAACTGGAGCTGTCCATGTCGAAGGGATGTTGGCCATTCGTCTCAGCCATTTTTCAGACCTTATATCCTTAAGACTAGTTAAATAAATTAAAGTTGATTTCGTGAAAAAATTGTTTTCGTTTGCAGCACAAAAACAAAGTTGTTCGGTGTTGATAAACGGGTATTTTTGGATCAGCTCAACAGCTGATTCAATGTTTGGCTTATCGAGTTATCGAAATCGATAGCACAAGTGCGCGAGTTATTTCAAGTTTGTATATTCTCTGCAGAATTTAAAGTGCTTAGTTTGGATTAAAGGATGAGAAAAAAAATAATTTAAATATTAAGATAATGTAATTGTAGTAAAGGAAAGAAAAATTGTATAAAAGTGCTTAATTCCCTTAAGTTTTAAGAATATGTTTAAAGAAAGAGAAAAAGCGAATGGATAATATAATAATAAATCATTACATTTATTATTAATAATTAATCTAGTTTTATGACACATCATTAAAATGAATATGGAAATATGCGAGTAAGTAATTGTATTTTTAACTAAATCATTAGCATCACAGAATATACCTCATTTTTATATTACAAATGAATTTTCGTACCTTATACTAAAAAAAAATTAAATTATGACAAGAATAATCTTTATATGAGGTTAAATACTGATGATAATGTGTCGGTTGCTTCAGTGAATGTTTTTTTGTTATTCTTTTTTGGTATTTAAATTAATTTTTTTTTACCTGCTTATATACATACTTATTTTTGTTCTGTCTCAGAGAGAATATTAAGTTATACAAAAATATTCTGTCTGTCTTATCTCTTGTTATTGAAATAGCTAAGTAGCTTATAAGTCAGATTAGAGCTCTCTTGTAAGCCGAGCTTTATTTATAAGAAGATTTCCCTAGAACCACTTCAACTGATTAGAAAAGTTCACTTGCTCAATTCCCCTATAGAACTCAGTGAAATCATTTCAAAAGGGTTCCTTGAGGCGTTCACATCATCATGCAGATCTTTCTCCTGCTCTTGGTACTAATCCTAACACTCTGGAACTCTGTTGTCGCAGGTGGTGGGTACCTAAAACACACTCTTACCTAGTAAGTAAGAGTAATTAGTTAATCATTTTGCAGATTGCCTGACAGATCCCGTGACAATGCTCTGCATTCCGGACCCAAATCAGGGCAAATAAGCGTGTGTGTGTATACCATACTTGTCCTAATAAAGTGGAGCACGATGTGGGATTCTAAGTAATTCGGCAGCAGTCTCTCCAGCCTGAGTTACGTGTGGCAAATCGCATTAAACATTCCACGCCCCCCTGCCCAAAAGGAGGCGCCCCACGCACACTTCAGACATCTTTTTTATTGGGGATTTGATACCCTGGAAATGGGGGTGTTGTGAATTTGGTTAGACGGTACATAAGTCAAAATAAATGTATTGAATAAAGCTGTGTATATATATATGGTATAAGATATATTTGTAGGCGGCGTCCTTAGAGTCACTTTACTAAAAAAGATTTTGACAGAAGCTGCATTTACTTTAATCTCAGAATTGCATATTTACAAGTTATTTCTGTGAGTAATACTAAAATTCAAGGGTATTTCCAGCTTCTCAACCCAAACTAGGCCCTAATTCTGCCGAATTTTTTGTTGGGATTCTTATATACGTTTTTTCGGGGGGAGTTTGTCTGCCCGCTGGCGACCGTGTCAAGTTGAATGAACATGGACAAGTTTCTGCCACTTTCGGAGGGGCGAAAGTTCTCTCGCTGAGCCGTATCTCGCATCTGAGTCTCGTTTTTCTGGACTCTGGTGTCCTCCTCCCCCGACCTCCGCTGGTCGCACTCTGCCTCCATTTGTGGCGGCTCATTTCAAATACATTAACATTTTGACCTTTAGCAAAAAAAAAAGGAAGGAAAAGAAAAAGTTCGAGCTGTTGCCGGGGCCGAATTTAATTTCGAGTTGTGTGCAGATTGTGCAAATCACACGCTCTCCCTATGCCGCGCTCTGTCTCTGGTCTTCTCATACGTTTTCCAGTGAAACAAAAATGGTAACAATAATAGGAATAATAATTTTTGGGGAGTTTGCTTACAATATTTACATTATTTACGTATTTCAGAAGAAAACTTAGTAAAGTCTACTTCAACAGAAATTTAAAATCGCTTATTTTGGTGCTTAAAAGTAGGTTTTATAATGCTTCACTTCTGCCTAAAATTCTACTAATCTGAAAGGGTATAGAAATTCTCCCAATGAAACTCTTTGTAATAATAGTAATAGTGTTTTCTAAAAATGCGCCATCACATCTATATTGCTTCAAAAAATATTCCATTATTTGACCAATTTCAATGACATTTATTCTCGGTGCACAAATGGCATTGCATGCCTGCAGGCACAGGATACTCAGGTAATCCAAACACACAGGGACATCACACACACCTACACTCAGGTGTATAGAGTGAACTTTGCTTTCATCAAACTGAAAATTGAATTTACGTAAGCCGGGCGAAAGTCGCACAAAAAATACGTGAAAAAACATACCCTGAGAAGGAAGAAAACGTCGAACGTGTCAAGGTCAAGTTGCCATTGTCCCAGCCCCATTCCCCATTCTCCACGGGCCCATCTAAGCAACAGGAAGGACGGGAGGAAATCAGGGGGTATGGCAACTTTTCCACCCACTCCTTATGCTTCTCATGTGTTTTGTGCAGTTTGAAGTGCGCCAAGTCGTTAAATTAATTTCAGTGCACTCGAAAGACAGGAGCAGCGGAAACTGGAGCACAGCGCGATGGCGCTCATTTTAAACGGATTATGTGCACGGCATTGGAGGGGGTGGAGTGGCTTAAGGGGTGGCGGTGGGGTGGGGCAGTGGCAGCGGGCTGGCAGAGATTACTGCCAAGTGGCCAAGTGGCGCCCCGGCCAAAGTGAGGCTGCGTGAGTGGACAGCAAATGAAAGGCAAACACAAGTCGAGGAGCACCATAACACACACACACCCAACTTTAAGCCAAAGTCAAAGAGCCAGTGGTTGTTGTTGCGGGGGAAATGAGGGGGCGTGCGGCTGTGGAAAAACTCAACTGGCATGGCTGATTTCACTTCGAGCTTCAGCTGACACTTAAAAGTCGTTCGCCTGTGAAAAAAATAAGAAGGAAAATGGAAAAGCGAGAGAGTTTGAAAAATGTGCACATTAAATGGGGCACAATTGGCGCAAATAAAAGCGTACGAGCACTTTCCTATTTAATTGGATTTCATTTTAATTAACAAATAAATAAATAGAGCATTTTAAAGTAAAGTTTGATTTAATTAATACAGTTTGTGTTTGTATAGAAAAAAGCAAATACATTTTAAGTGTATTCAACTGTTGAATTGCCTTTTACAAAGTCCGGAATATGACAAACAAACGAAGTATATTTTATTATGCTGTAATTGTACTCCCGAATTGAGTATTAAAATTTAAATATTTATCCTCCATAATTTTGGGCAAATTAATGCTTAAAAATATAATTACTAAGCTAAAAATGCATTAATTTGAATTCGGAAAACTGTTCTGAGTTAGTTTTTATAATGCTAATAAAACTGCATTCTTAATTTCAATTTATTTTAAAATTAATTTTTCTCTAATTTTTTTTTTGCAATTTTAACAATTTAACCACTAGAAGTTTCGACAAAAATTTAAGATTTTTATTTTCTACCAGACATGGATAGATCGACTCGGCTGTTGATGCTGATCAAGAATATATATGATTTATAGGGTCGGAAATGACTCCTTCACTGTGTTCTGTGCTTCTGACTGATATTATAAAACCCTGAAAGGGGTATTAAAACTTAAATATTTATCCTCCATAATTTTGGGAAAATTAAAGCTTAAAAATATAATAACTAAGCTAAAAATGCATTAATTTGAATTCGGAAAACTGTTCTGAGTTAGTTTATATAAGGCTAATAAAACTGCATTCTTAATTTCAATTTATTTTAAAATTAATTTTTCTCTAATTTTTTTTTTTACAATTTTAACAATTTAACCACTAAAAGTTTCGACAAAAATTTGAAATTTTTGAATTCCACCAGACACGGCTAGATCGACTCGGCTGTTGATGCTGATCAAGAATATATATGATTTATAGGGTCGGAAATGACTCCTTCACTGAGTTCTGTGCTTCTGACTGATATTATAAAACCCCGAAAGGAGTATTAAAACTTAAATATTTATCCTCCATAATTTTGGGAAAATTAAAGCTTAAAAATATAATTACTAAGCTAAAAATGGATTAATTTTAATTCGGAAAACTGTTCTGAGTTACTTTTTATAAGGTTAATAAAACTGCATACTGAATTTCAATTTATTTTAAAATTAATTTTTTTGAAATTTTTGTTGTTGCAGTTTTAACAATTTCACAAAAGTCTCCTTCACTGTGTTACAAACTTCTAACTAAAATTGTAACACCCTGAAAGTGTATAAAAAGATCAAACAAATCACAAGAGGCAGATATTTAAAATAACATAACAATAAAATACAACAATTATATACATATGTATATGTATTACATGTACACCTACCTTCAACTAACCCTTCATAATAATAATAATAATAATAATAATAGCACCATAGGAAGCCCCAAAATTTTTGGTTGCATTGTAATTTCTTTTCATTTTTTCGCCAACGTACGTCACGATGTGGTTGTCAAGTGCCGACAGTTTTATCAGCTGCCAAAGCAAATGCAATTTAAATGCATTCGCAAAAATAAAGACGAAGGATATGTGGCCATAAACACGGCCACACGCGCACTTATGAATTTCCCACGGAGGATTTGCCTTGGCGGAGCCATAAATCTGCACGCAAAGTGCTTCCGGCCTGCCAGCCAAAAATGGCTGATGATTCCACTTCGAGTTCCTGCGTCCCGCCCTGCCACATCCTCCTGCTCCTGGGGGCGCTTTAATAACGCCAAAGTGCCGGCCGCAGGTGTTTACCTGGGGAATGGGGAATAATGGAGGGCGAGTGGCGAGCGGGAGGAGCTGCGAGGCATCCTGGTATCCTGGGGAAAGCGAGTGGCGTTGCAGCTGCATCTACATGGAAATCGCCCGGCTATCCGAGCACTGTGTGTGGCACTTTATGGATGCCTCCTGCATCCTTTGGCAGCGTCAACTGATAGGCAGCCTACAGCTTACTTACAGCCTCCTGCCTTTTGGTAAATGAATGCTGTTAAATCGGTCTGGCAGGCTTTACACAGAGAAAAATAGAGGAAAGTTGTAACAAAAGGGGAGGAGGTATTCCTGGTTGTTATTTAGATTGATCAAACATAAAGCAATAAAATGCTTTGATATTATTCTGATTTTTCATCTGTGTATTGTAGCCCTGCAACTGCTCGGCCCCCGCAGTTGTCACTTGGCGTTGTCAATTTTTTATTGCCCTTTGGCAGCTGTGTTTGACTCGGGAAAATGGAGGACATCCTCCTACGGAAGAGGCTGTGTATATTCAGCTTTCGGGGTTAGCGGGTCACGTGCCGCTCTCGAGGTGCTCCGCCTGCCCCCTGCCTCAGCTCGGTTCCTACTCCTGCGACAAAATCAGCGTCGTGGCATCTTCGCCAGCAATTGAATTCAAATGAAGCCGGGGTTGAAAAAAGGGCGGCGGTGACGCCCCCAGTAGAATAAATGCGATGCCATAAATCAAGCATAAAAATTGACATTAATTTCGCCCACGGGAGGGGGAGAGTGGAAAACAGCCAGGGAAGGAGATGGAAATGCCCAGGGAGAAGGACAGGGCAGTATCTGCTTACGTGCGGGGCTTTTCCGAATTCAATTCGCTGGCGAAAAGCTCTGCGCATCGATCACGCCCGGAATATTCAAGTGACAATCCGGGACCGGAGAGAGTGGAGCTCATCCGGCAAAAAATTCTACTTCTAAAGTCTCACCCTCGGGAAAAAGTTTTCCCATTTAATGCGATTCGTTTGCGGTTTTTATGCCTAAATTGCCCTGACATTATATGCAATTAAGTTTCAACCTCTTCCATGTTTAATAACAAATGTGTGTGTGGTTTTTTGCAAAAATAACTAACTAACTAATCAAAACCACAGGACACACAACTGCTGACCGCAGGCTTTCATTCAAACTGGAAATTGGTCAGTGAGACGAAATAAAAGCATTTATGGTCTAATAATCAGCATTTTGTGTCTAAATTTAGACAAAGGGTTTTATTTTTCGGGGGTTGTCAGTCGCAGGCACATTGAGTTATCGACTGTTGACAAAAATAGACCGGAAATAGGCCAGAATCTATGTCTGCTTCACTCCTTCCGCGTGTCTCGCATTTTTATGGCTCACTTTTCAGCGAATCGCTTTATGTATTTGCCCAGCTCCCGGATTCCCAGAATGTCTCTCTGTGTGTGCCCTCCGCCAGAGTTTATTGCCATCTGGGGACTCGATCTGGTTTACACTTCTTCCCCCAACTCTTCACTCTATGTTTCTCTATGTTTTGTTTGCGCCAAATGAATGCCATTTTCGCACAAAATCAGCAAATGGCCAGTGTGTCCACTGAAAGAAACTCGCAATGGCCAAAGGTCACAAAAAGCCCAGACAGGAATAGATGGAGGTAGAGGGATGGACAGAGCGAAGTGACACAGAAAGAATGTTATCCTGTTCGCTGTGAAAGGATAAGGATCTCTTTGTGCAAGGCTCTATGCTAATAAAGGTAAATGCCATTAGAGATGTAATGCTGCTGAAAGCAAAGTCCTGACGACACATACGCACGTTTTTCTAAACAGTGGAAACTCTTTAAGTTGGTAGGAAAGTGTATTTTCTTTCCCATTTTAACAATGAAATCAAACTACAAAAATATACCTACACAATTTTGTTGTGGTTTATGGTCTTAATAATAATTTCAAACCAAAAACTATTTTTGGGGTAACTTTTTGCTGATTTTCCAGTTAAAACACGTTGAAGTTATTTTTCTCCAATCACGTCTAAACTCTCTTAAATAAAAGTTGACCACGGCTGCAGCAACTCTCTATTTAACTCGATTTTCCCTGTGACAGATTGTGGATTAAGTTAGAGAAGTTTAACTGTACGGGAATATGTACATAGATATATACCCGTGGACAGATACCAGATGGGTGGCATAGGCCAAAGTTCTCACGTGTAGGAAACAGGATATAAAGAGGGTTGGGGTGGGCAAAAGGGCGGAGAACACCCGGCAGTCGCGTCGCCACATGGAATCAACAGTTTACCTGGCTGGGTGCTTTTGCTTTCGGCCTGGCTAAATGGCTTAAAACCAGACCGAAACTGACAACAAATACAGCTGACGACGACGACGACGCGATGATGATGTCGAGTGTGGGGAAATGAAGGGGAAGGGAAGGCGGAAAAGCGAAGGGGTCCATTTTCCAGACAGAGGCGCATGCACAACGGCAATTACTCATGGAAATAGTTTGGGCAGAGGCAGGGGGAGCTAAAGCCGCCATGAGTTACGGTTAGAGTTTCCGTTGCTGTGGGTTACCCCCACTCAGTTTCCCAACCAACCTCCCTAGTTTACCCCCTTTTTCCCCTTTTCCCCCTGCACGCCTCATGCCATTTGTTTATTTGTTTATTCTGCACTCCGTTTGCTCAAAATCAAAATTCCTGTTGCTGCTGCGCTGCAGCTGCAGCTTTGTTGCTGTTGATTTTCCCACAAGGGCCAAATGGGGCCATGGGCGAGAGCGAGAGATCCGAGGAAAAGCGACATCATTTGCATCCATCCCATCCCCCCCGTCTCATCACTTTTTCGGTACAAAGCTGCAAATGTAAACGAAATCGAATATGACTGCTGTTTCCGATTCAAATTACGATTGCGATGGCGATGCTGATTTTCCGATTCCGATTCTGTTGCTTATGCTGCTGTTTTATGCCAATGCATCCTCTCCACGACTCCCGGTACTTTGGCATCCTTGAGGCCACAGGACAATCAGCATGCATGATTTAACATTGCCCCAAAAAAAAAAAAAAAAACAGATATCCATGAATGCCATAACGCATACGCTTTCGGGAAGAGGGGCTGTTCCATCGTAGAAATTCGATTACTGTATATTGGGATACTGTTAGAGTTTATAGTATTTCTACTTTTTTCTAAAAGAGGACAAGGATGTTGTCAATTAGAAGCAGAGGCTGTAAGTTCCTTTTCCATTGTCGTTATTTGTATGTGACTGAGAATTAAGAGTTAAGAATTCTAATGCACCACAAGCTTTATACTCTGGACTGTGTACCGCTATTAATAGTTGTTTCAATTCCTTTAAATAATTTTAATAATAATATAAGTAAACTACTTTTAAAATATATTTATCCTCCGAAAACTATGTTTATTAAAGAAAAAGTCATCTAAACATCGTCAATCAATAAAATCACTTTTTTAAATATTCCCGTGCGGCAATTTAATACCACAACCCTCGGACAAAATGGCGAATTTCCACAAAACCTACACAAAATGGCGATTCTGCAAGCAGGAATGGAGTCCTTTTGACCCTAACAAGCATATGCATGCACAGCAAGCCCTGTGCAGCTGTAAAATGTGAATGCAGAAAAGGCGAACCGCTGCACATAACTAACTGGGGACTTGAATTCGGTTTTGGGCCATATTTTGCGCCAATTTCCATACAAATCTCTCGCATACACAAAGCCAGGCACATATACACTCGAAACACACTCACTCATGCCAACTGTCGATCGCAAATGGCAAGCAGTTTGCATAGTTTCTCCACAAACCGCAAAAGGAAAGCAAAAATCCCACGAAACTCCGCATGAATGAAACAAAACAAAACTAAGCGAGGCCCACAAGAAAAACAAAAGTCCACATGCGATAAAGAAAAACAAAAGCCAGAAGGTGGCAGCGGCAGCAATAACAACTACTATGCTTGTCCTGTAACAATAAAAACAAGGGAATGTGCTGAGGCTGAGAGCTAGAAGAAAATTAAAAAGTAAACACAAAAATTCACGTGCTTCGCATGCAATAACAGAATAGTCGGTGGGGCCAAGGCAAAGGGGGCAGACCAGTGGCTTTTAAGCTTGCGCAGTGAGAGGACATCTTGAGGGAGCAAGCGTGATAAGGATAAAGCGCATGCTCAAGAGAGAGAGAGAGAGCCAGAAAGCTAAGAAATTTTTGTGGTGTAAGGGAATTTCTCTCATGTGAATTTTGTTTACCGCTATGATGACGTATCCTGGTATTGTAGGGGATCCATAGAGCATATGGGAAGTGTGGAAGCTTTTGGAGATAATTTAGTTTAAGTAATACGTTTTTTTCAGAACTTTTCTGCTCCAAATGTATATATTTAATTAAGCAATTAATAAGCATTTCAAAGAGAAGTTCATGATTCTTATTAGTTGGGTACTCCTTAAATCACTATGGCCTATACATAAACATGCCAATGTACTCCCACTCCCTCCCTCTTCTCCCTTCTTACACCTGTCCAAATGAAGTCTTTTTCGTATGAAGATGAGAGTTTTTCTCTCGCTTACTCGCTACTGCTGTGCAACGTGCGTATTATTTATGCGTAGACATTGTGGCGCCGCTTGCTGTACGAGGAAGGTAGAGAGAGAGTAAGTTTTGGTCTCTGAGAATGAAAACGGAAAGAAAGCTGATGGGATGCCAGAGAGAAAGCGCCCTGTGCATAAATACGCGAGAGGCGCCGCGGCGCCCTTAGAAGTGTGTGAAGCTTCGTGGAGAGCGGACGTGCGCTGCTGCTCCTGCGAAATCGTCCCTCTCGGGCATCTGAATTCCAACCAACACATGGCAGGACACACACCACACAAACACTAACAGACACGCACACCTGTACACTCATACCGATGCAAACTTTTGAGCGCGCGCGCAAATCGCCGAAATTAAAGCAAAGCGAAAAAGAAAATGCTGACAAAAAAATATCCACGTGAAACGGTGCACAAAATATGCGAATAATGAAAACAAATTGAATCGGTTGAAAATCAAGTGGAGTTGTTATTAATTTCGGAAAAATCAATGCCGTTAACCGACGCACAGATACATACAAACGCACACGTGTGCGCCAAAAGCCAAAACACACACGGATACAGTAAGACGCAATCACACACACACACGCATACACAACAGGCCTAACAAAGTGAAAGTAACGGAATTAGCAGCACAATTGTGAGTGAAAGTAGAGGAAGCTAAAGGGATAAAGAGAGAAGCAGGAGAAGAGAAAGCGGAGAAGAAGCGACACATTGTATACTTCTTAGCTGAGGAATTAACGAATTTCCTTTGATGCTTGCACCTGCTGCCTCTTTTTCTCCTTATTCAAACACGTGTGAGCGTGCGTGCTAAGTCGGTCATTCTTGAAACAGCAACAAAAACAATCAACAAAAACAAGGCCTCAAAATTTTGTAAAAACATGCAACAAAAACAAGCGGCAACATCAGCAGCAGCCGCCACCAACGCAGTAGCAGAAGCAGCAGCAACCTGAGCAAGATAAACACGCAAAACAAAGCGAACTGGGTCAGTAAGCGAAAGGAGGAGAACGAGGGAGGAGGAAGAGGAGAGGGAGGAGTGGAAGGAGGAGCCGAAGGAGGCGCAGCGAAAGAAGGCGGCAGGCAAAAAAGGCTCCATGCGTTGCAGCTGAAATGTGTAGCATACTTGTCAGCGCTAAAGGGTAAGTTGCTCAAGTCACTCGATTATCCTTGAATGCCGATATGCCACGCGTTTATTTAACCTTGAAAACAGCTATAACCTATCAGGGGGCAAGGGGAAATAGAGGGCTGTGGGGGCTGGATTGCTCAAGGATACGCGCTGCGAGTCGAAAAGTAAATGTCGAAATGCCGAAAGGAGCTATAACGAAGGGACAGCAGCAAGAGCAGCAGCAGAAGCAACAGCAACAAGAAGCGGGAAATGGTAGAACAGTAAAATAAATATCCCTGTGAATGTTGCGCTTGCAGGCGTGCCCCTTCCCCCCACTTCACCTTAGCAGTCCCGCCCCTTGAACTCCCTAATGTTCAAACCCACACCAATGCTAAATAGCATTTTCGTTTTTGGACACACCGAGGAAAACCTCTAAAACATTTTTAGAAAGGAAAAAAAAGGATAAGGGAATATAGGATGAAATTACAGTACTTTAACTTCCTTAGGCATGTTCCTTTTTAAAGTATTAAAAATGTATTTCATTTAAAGACAATTTTTTCTATAGATATCCCTTATTTGAGTGTATTTCCGCTTTATTTCTAAACCAGCTCTTAAATGTAGTTTTCTTCCGGTGCAGGTCCTGCGTCCCTCTGTGTTTTGAGTGTATGCTCACTGCTCTGCTGTGTTTGTGTGTGTGTTCGTTCGCCTGATGTGGGTCATAAATGTTACTCCATTTTTATGGCCAACTTGCACACAACGCTGGCAATGGCGATGGCGATGGCAAATGGCGCTGGAGCCAGAGCAGAGAGCGAGGAGCGAAATGAAAGAGCTGCCAGCATAAGCAAATGGCAAGGATATGGCGGGAATAAACCAGAATGGGGCAGAAGCGTTGGCCAGGAAGCAGGAACGAAGGAGAGAACGAATGGCGGGAAGAAGGGACATTAAAGGACGGCGGCGAGGGCAGGTCCAAAACATATTAAGCCAAACAAATACAAATAAATATTCATTAGGGTTTCCATTCAGATTCGCGCGCTCTCTTACGAATATTTCCCTTGAAAAATTGGAATTAATGATAATATCCTCCGCTGCCTTTTTGTTTCGTGGGAAAAGCTCGAGGATAAGCCCTCTGTTTCGTGCTTTTGAAAAGGACAAAGTTCGATGCTGACCAATAATGCCATTGCAGCTCGGCTCTGTTGCAATTCTCGTTGGCCTTTGGCTCAAGAGGCAATTAGCTGGGTGTCTCGGCGACATTTGCAGTGCGGTCGCCGGATGGGGTTTATATAATGGGCCGTGTCAGCTTTTGTGGCCTGCAACTGTTCCATCGCGTGACCTTGAGCCTGCTTGGGGGTGGCATGCAAATCCATTGAAAGCGCACGGCTGCAGTTCAAGGCTATTTTTACGTTACGCAAGCGACTGCAAACACACACAGATACACAGAGTAGGCAGCGGCAGCGGCAGTGGCACTGTGGGTATGTGTGCGTGTGTGTTTCTGCGTATCCTTGAGCGTCATAGTTGGGCGCCGGGCGCCGCCATGTTGCATGCGTTGTCGTTGTGGCGTTGACATTTTTCCTCCACCCCGCTGTAGTCCTGTGTTCGCCCTCAGTCATCCGACATTTTATATATTCATTCGCTTATGCAATCGCTGGCAATCCTTTCACTCTCCTTTCAGCTTCGTTATATTTTTCCTTTTGCTCCTCGCTTTTCCCTAATTAGTTGAGCTCAGGTTATGCAATCGCAGCTATGGCCCAGATCCTTGAGCAGTTTAGTAATGCTTTCTCATCACTTGAGGCTTTTTATGGCTGAATAAATGTATTAATTGGGAAAAAGGAAACTGGATTCTATTAACGCAAATGGAGAGGGCAAAAAAAGGAAGTATTTTTAGGCGATTATGAAAGGAATCAGACAATATTTATATCTCTTTGATTATACTTCTTTAAGTTTAAGAATTTCATAAATTGTATGTTATTTAAACTTCAATTTCAAATGCTTAAAGCCTGACTAGCTTCCATTACGTCAGCTGCCAAGGCCCCTGTGACAATCCATCAATCGCTTCGAGCTTTCCAACTGAATGAATGCAGTCAGTCAGAGGCCGGAAAATACGTGAATATTTATTACAAATCCCCGATAATCGCCTGTCAGCAGGGGAGCTTCACTGTATGCAAGTCCCGCTGAATGCAATACAGTATTCGCTTTACACTGTGCTACATGGAACACGCCCCCCACTCCCATGCTCCATTCCATATCATTAGGCTTTCCCTTGCCTTTGCCTCAATGTCATTGCATATTTGAGGAGGTTTGTTTAATCGAAACGCGGCCGCCTCCCAGAATATGTATGTGTGTGTAGGGGGGTCTCCGGTGGGCGTGGCATGTGTGCGTGTTAACCTCCGACTGTCACTGGCCCTGGGAGCCCATACATACATACGTTCATGCGAGTGTACTCGCACACATATGACATAGGTGCAGGAAAAGGCTGTTACGCCTTATTACTGTAATCGCAATGGAATCGCCATTGAAGTCGCGCCCACAAACTAATCAGTTATATGGCTTATATATATCGCTTGTATCTTACCATCTGGCCCCCAGTCTAGCGCCAGTTTTCCCCCCGTTGGGTTCTTCGGGGAGAAGCCTTCATTAGAGGCGCCTTCTCAGTGGCACGTCTGCGGTCTGGAGTTGAAGTTGCACTTAATTTTTGCTACGCGCAGGCAAAACGGGATCGGGTCCCGCGGGTTTGTTAATTTCATTAAAAAGTTGTGCATCGAAAAACTTGCTAATTGCAGCCCGCAGGAAAAAAAGAAGGGCGAAGTGGAAAAACTTAAATAAACATTTGTTTAACAAACGAACTCGTTTACTGGTGAAGTAATAACTCTGCTGATACATTAACTAAAATACAATTTGTA